>JARFIZ010000172.1:0-141806 GCA_036325965.1 Sinopyrophorus schimmeli
AATTGTAACGCGACCGAGCGAGGGGGGAGTTATACGATGACCCCTTACGAAAGCTAATGTTCGCTTCTTTAAATTTCAAACGGCTTCTATATTTTCTATTTTTACGGTGCGAGTTAGCGGGGCGGTTTTTTTTTTGAAACATTTTCTTCCCTCGAAGCCCCATCGATCTGCAAAAACGGGATGTCCGTAGCCCTTCGCGGGGATATTCCGACGCTTAAAAGCGTGTACGGCACGGGGGTCCTTAGAGTCGTGGGGTAGCCGAAAAAAGTAAAAAATGCTAAAATATAATCGTATTTTTAATTTGGTCTTCGCAGCTAAGGTGGTTACGTTGTTCTCGATCAGCTGATACTTCAAAGTAAGCGGCTCGTCAATTCTAGACTTTTATTTCGATATCATTATCGAATTTAAGGGTGCTCGATTGTTTAAAGGGACGAAGACAACACCCAGGAACTATTAGGAGGGCGGCAAAAAAACCGGAACTCTACAAATTCGGCGAAAACGGAGTTTGAACGGTATTCGAAAGCGCACGCCCCTGGTTTGGAACTACGTAGATATGAATTTGCTCTCAGGAATGTCTCGGAGTACGAGAATAGTGCTAACGCAGCCGGACTTCGGCGTTCGCTATTAGCGGGCAGGAGAAAACGTCTTAATATTTTAAGATTTTACAGATTTCTTTACGAAGCGGGCCCTTTCAAATTTTTCTTTTTTTTTTCGCCACCGGAGTGGGGTGTAATATAAAAATTATCGAAAGGTTGTGAAAATAATATTTCAAATGTATATGTGCTTACGTATGCATATCTATAGGAATTGTTGATTGTCACGTTTGTTTCTTTTAAAGAGATCGACAAAACAAAATTCGAATTTTACAAATTTTTTTAATTTGTTTATTTTATTATTTATACCGCTCTAAATGCTTTTCGCTATAACTTTGTTATTTATGAACCGATTTCGACCATTCTTGAACTAAACAGAAGGGCGTCGATTTTTGAATTGTTTCGATTGTTTTGGCCACGTTCGTTCAACTTTTGCATTTTTCATTCTATTTTTTTAGCTTTTTTGATGTTTTCGTCTGTACCTGTAGAATTTGGACCAAACCATGGCACACTCGATTCAAACGGTCCAAAATTAATTTGTACCTGTCAACTTGATCGGACATTGGATTATTTAGTTTTTTTAATATTTTCGATTGTACCAGCTTACTTTGTGACAAATCATGCCAGACTCGATTCAAACGGTTCAAAATTAATTTGTATCTGTCAACTTGATCGGACATTGGATTTTTTAGTTTTTAATATTTTCAATTGTGCCGGCACACTTTGTGACAAAATCATGGCACACTCGATTCAAACGGTCCAAAATTAATTTGTACCTGTCAACTTGATCGGATATTGGAGTTTTTTCATTTTTCAATGTTTTCGATTGTACCAGCTTACTTTGTGAACAAATCATGCCAGACTCGATTCAAACGGTTCAAAATTAATTTGTATCTGTCAACTTGATCGGACATTGGATTTTTTTAGTTTTTTTAATATTTTCAATTGTGCCGGCACACTTTGTGACCAAATCATGGCACACTCGATTCAAACGGTCCAAAATTAATTTGTACCTGTCAACTTGATCGGACATTGGATTATTTAGTTTTTTTAATATTTTCGATTGTGCCGGCACACTTTGTGACCAAATCATGGCACACTCAATTCAAACGGTCCAAAATTAATTTGTACCTGTCAATTTGATCGGACATTGGATTTTTTTAGTTTTTTTAATATTTTCGATTGTACCGGCACACTTTGTAACAAAATCATGGCACACTCGATTCAAACGGTCCAAAATTAATTTGTACCTGTCAACTTGATCGGACATTGGATTATTTAGTTTTTTTAATATTTTCGATTGTGCCGGCACACTTTGTGACCAAATCATGGCACACTCAATTCAAACGGTCCAAAATTAATTTGTACCTGTCAACTTGATCGGACATTGGATTTTTTTAGTTTTTTTAATATTTTCGATTGTACCGGCACACTTTGTAACAAAATCATGGCACACTCGATTCAAACGGTCCAAAATTAATTTGTACCTGTCAACTTGATCGGATATTGGAGTTTTTTCATTTTTCAATGTTTTCGATTGTACCAGCTTACTTTGTGAACAAATCATGCCAGACTCGATTCAAACGGTTCAAAATTAATTTGTACCTGTCAACTTGATCGGACATTGGATTTTTTTAGTTTTTTTAATATTTTCGATTGTGCCGGCACACTTTGTGACCAAATCATGGCACACTTGATTCAAACGGTCCAAAATTAATTTGTACCTGTCAACTTGAGCGGACATTGGATTTTCTTAAGTTTATTAGATGTTTTTAATTCTACCTATAGTCTGTGTGACCATACCATGGCACACTCGATTCAAAAAGTCTAAATAGATTTTTAAGTGACGCTCTGATCCTTGAAAAATTTTTTTTTAGTTTTTACATTTTTTTTGATTGTTGTACCTGTACAGTTTATGAACAAATCAAAGCAAATTTGATTCAAACGGCTTAAAATTAATTTTTACCTTTGGATTTTTTTAGCTTAATAGATGTTTTTGACTTTACCTGTACACTGTGTAAATGAATCATGGCACACTCGATCCAAACGGTTTAAAATTAATATTTATCTGTCGACTGGATCGGGTTACCGATTTTTAAATTTTTTTGTATTTTTTTGCATTTTTCATTCGATATAGATAATTCTTTAAATTTGGCTATTTTTTAATGCTTCGGTTTTATAACGGTTTTTGCACCTATTGCATTTGTTTTGGACACGTTCGTTAAATTTTGTATTTTTTATTCGATTTTAATAATTTTTTACGTTTAGCGTTGCATAGCCACGCAACTATTTTTTAATGCTTAGAGTTTACATATAACGCTTAATTGCAAATCTTGCATTTGTTTTGGACACGTTCGTTTAAAATTTGTATTTTTCATTCGATTGTTCTAATTTTTTGACATTCGGGGCTGCCCAGCAGCCCAGTGATATTTATCGATGCTCCGGCTTTAAAACGCAATTTTTACAAATAGTTCGTTTGTTTTGAACACGTTTGTTTAAATTTTGTATTTTTCATTCGATTGTTCTAATTTTTTAACATTCGGGGCTACGTAACAGCCAAGCGATATTTATTGATACTTCAGCTTTATAACACTTTTTTTACTCTTTCGTTTGTTTTTGTCACGTTTGTTAAAATTTTGAATTTTTCATTTGATTTTAATAGTTTTTTCGTGTCTTTTGTTTGTATCTATACATTTTGAGAACCAATCAACTCGATTCAAACGGTTTAAAATTATTATTTAAGTGTCAACTTTTTAGCACATTGAATAGTTTAGTTTTTTTAATGTTAATGATTGTTCTTTTCATAGCAACCAAGTTGTTTTATTTAATCGCTGTTACAATTTTAATCAACTATTCGACTTATTAACCGATTTTTCAATTTTTTTTTAGTTTTTAAATTTTTTTTGTTTCATATGAACTATTTGTGACCAAGTCATGGTATGCTCGATCCAAACAGTTGAAAGGGTCAATTTGGTCAAGTTTGTCATTTTTTAACCTACGTCGATCATTCTTTCGACATTTAGCGTTGTTGCTTAGCGACCATTCGATTTTAACCAGTCGAAATGTTTTTTAGCTCTATCTTTGTTATTTATGAACGGATTTTGACCATTTTTAAACTACACAATGAAAAATCGGCTCCTTTATAAATACAGAGTCTATGCTAGGCGCCGAAGGCACTAAACGCGTAGCGTTTCAAGTACGCATTTCATGTCCCCCAAACAAAATCGCGTAGCGATTTTGTCTAGCCAAATTCGCGAAGCGAATTTGCTAGTTATATATCTAGAAAAAAATAAGCCGCCTAAACTACCTTTTCGAACTTTACGGCCAAACGGCACTGACGATTTCGATTAAACTTTGCCAAAACCTTCGTTTTTGGACGCCGCAACTTTTGTCGGAATCAAATATGACAGCTTCGACCTCCTTCGGCGTCGTTTTGCCAAAAAACCATTTTCGACCCTATCGTTTTTCTCGATTTACTCGCGAACGAGAGCGACGACCTACCTTCGAGAAGCGAGACGCTACCCCTAAAATCGAGAGATCCATCTCCTCGAAAAATTTCGACGCCTAGAAGCGGGGAAAAATTTCGAGCTACGGCCCCTTTTTCGTTTTCGTTTAGGCGTCTTTTTTCTTTAGGACGGTGTCCCGCCTTCTCGGTAAGAGATGCGACGTCGAGACGAAGAACGTAATACGCGCCCACCTTCGAGGATGTGCACGCGACCATCCCCTTTCCGATATCTCTTTTCGTTCGCGAGTTACGAGAGATTTTCCGGCGCAACCCCTTCGCCGCGTTCGAGGAGCTCCCACGGCCGAAGGGTGCGAGTTAGCTGGGCGGTTTTTTTTGCCATATTTTCGCCCTCGAAGGCACATCGACGCTCGAAAATCTCGAGTCGATGGACCTCCGCGTTCGCCGTCTACTAAGCCGGAAGCGTTTCGCTTACGAAAAGACGCGACGATTTTCTGCCGCTAAGGGTGACCGTTTTCGGCGAGCTCTCACGGCCGAAGGGTGCAAGCTAGCAAGGCGGTTTTTTTTGCACCATCTTCCTCCCTCGAAGCCAAGTCGATCAGCAAAAACCGGAGGTTCGTAGCCCTTCGGGTTCCCTTTCTATTAAGAAGGGAAGCGTATCCTTACGAAAACTAGCGAGAATACGGCCGAGAAATTGTTAGATTTTTACTCGGTCCGAAGCGAAAAGGGCCGTAGGACCGCCGCCATCGGCCCTATCTTATAGAGATCGTCCTCGCGCTTATTTTCGTACCTTTTTCGGCTTTCGTGGACGTCTTTTGGCCAAGTTACGAGCGAAAGTATAAAATCTAGGCCTAAAATCTTCTGCATCCGTGAAGCTTCTCGTGCAATTTTCTTTATCGAAAATGCCCTTTCGGCTCCCGGAACCTTAACTAAAAGATAGGGGAAATTCCGACGCTTAAAAGCGTGTACGGCACGGGGGTCCTTCGAGTCGTGGGGTAGCCGAAAAAAGTAAAAAAGCATCAAACATTCGTATATTTATTTGTCGATTTCCCATAATATTCCTATAACCTTCGTCGATCAGCTGAAAATGGAATCATAGGCGGGTAATTAATTTATAAGTTTTATTTCGATATAATTGCCGAATTTAAGGGTGCTCGATCGTGTAGAAGGACGAAAACAAGAGGCACAACGATTTAGGAGGCGGCAAAAAAACCGGGACTCGAGAAATTCGGCGAAAACAGATTAAAAGACAGGATATCTATTCGCACGCCTATGAGCCCGTGCTACGCGATCTCCGGAATTTGCGGACGCTTTAACATTTGTCTCTCCGGAGTACGTGGCGGGAAAAGTGAAACGTTTGAATAAGCGTTGCAACATATCGGCGTAATTTTTTAATTTTCTTTTCAAGTTATGGCAATCGTTCTATGCAACCCGTGATACGTAAAGTAATAGACCACAATTACATCTGTTCATGCATATTTTTATTTTTTCTACTTTTCCATTTAGTTCGTATATTCTTTGTTTATCAGCTGATCGTTCAAACATAAGCGGGCCAATAATTTACAAGTTTTATTTCGATATCATTATCGAATTTTTGGGTGCTCGATCGTGTAGAATGGTGAAAAACAAGAGCCACAACGATTTAGGAGGCGGCAAAAAAACCGGGACTCGAGAAATTCGGCGAAAACGGATTAAAAAACGGGATATCGACTCGGACGCCTATGATCCCGTGCTACGCGATCTCCGGAATTTGCGGACGCTTTAACATTTGTCTCTCCGGAGTACGTGGCGGGAAAAGTGAAACGTTTGAATAAGCGTTGCAACATATCGGCGTAATTTTTTAATTTTCTTTTTCAGATTCCTCCACTAAGGGGGCCGCTTGGAATTTTTCTTATTATTTTTGCACTCGGGGGATACCTTACGTAATATACAAGTAATCGATAAGTTGTAGATATAATAATTTAAATTGAAATTCTTTTTTAAAGTTATTACTTACTTCTTTTATTCGAACCAAAAATTTATAACGCGACCCTGCGGAAAGGGGGGGGGTGATACGATAACCCCTTACGAAAAGTAATGTCACCTTCTTTAAGTTTCATAGGGTTTCTATATTTTCTATATTTAAATGGAAAGCTTACATGCCTTACGTTATCGACGAGCAAATCTTTTTATAAGGGCAGTAATTAGCGCGAAATGTTTTTCTAATTTCTAATTTCGATTATGCCAGCTATTGCATTCGTTGTATGCAACCCGTCAAACTACAAATTTTAAGGGAGACCATAAAATTTGTTTCTCGAACGGATATTTCGGGCGCTAAATTTGAAAACGAATTCTGTAACAGAGTACCTACCTATTATTTCAAATTTATCTTAGTTTTGCGGTCGAAGGGACTTGATAATTGTTACGTAAAATAAAAAATTTTAAAATTTGGAAAACGTTTTCGAAATAATATATTATTTATATTTAGTTTAAATTAACACTAAACTTATTAATACTTTGTTTTTCAAGTTGTCACTTTTACATTAGAACGGGTCGTGTTTCAAATTAAAATATAAACATTCAAGTAATGTTCGGCGTAAGCGCATTTGTTTGTAATTTTTAATTTTGTTATTGTAATTTATTGTTTATTGATCCTTTGCATTTTTATCGGAATTTTCAATTGTTTCGAGGGCGTTCGATCTCGCGTAGCGCGGGAACTTTGAAAAGGTCTTCGTTGTACGCATTCGATTAAATGAATTTTGATTCTTCAAATTTTTCTTATTTTGTTTGCACGCCAGGGGGGGCGAGGGAATCTTACGTAATATACAAATAATTGAGTTTTAGATATAATAATTCAAATTGAAAATTTTTTTAAAGTTATTTCTTCCTTTATTCGAACCAAAAAATTGTAACGCGACCGAGCGAGGGAGGAGTTATACGATGACCCTTACGAAAGCTAATGTTCGCTTCTTTAAATTTCAAACGGCTTCTATATTTTCTATTTTTACGGTGCGAGTTAGCGGGGCGGTTTTTGAAATATTTTCTTCCCTCGAAGCCCCATCGATCTGCAAAAACGGGATGTCCGTAGCCCTTCGCGGGGATATTCCGACGCTTAAAAGCGTGTACGGCACGGGGGTCCTTAGAGTCGTGGGGTAGCCGAAAAAAGTAAAAAATGCTAAAATATAATCGTATTTTTAATTTGGTCTTCGCAGCTAAGGTGGTTACGTTGTTCTCGATCAGCTGATACTTCAAAGTAAGCGGCTCGTCAATTCTAGACTTTTATTTCGATATCATTATCGAATTTAAGGGTGCTCGATTGTTTAAAGGGACGAAGACAACACCCAGGAACTATTAGGAGGGCGGCAAAAAAACCGGAACTCTACAAATTCGGCGAAAACGGAGTTTGAACGGTATTCGAAAGCGCACGCCCCTGGTTTGGAACTACGTAGATATGAATTTGCTCTCAGGAATGTCTCGGAGTACGAGAATAGTGCTAACGCAGCCGGACTTCGGCGTTCGCTATTAGCGGGCAGGAGAAAACGTCTTAATATTTTAAGATTTTTACAGATTTCTTTACGAAGCGGGCCCTTTCAAATTTTTCTTTTTTTTTTCGCCACCGGAGTGGGGTGTAATATAAAAATTATCGAAAGGTTGTGAAAATAATATTTAAAATGTATATGTGCTTACGTATGCATATCTATAGGAATTGTTGATTGTCACGTTTGTTTCTTTTAAAGAGATCGACAAAACAAAATTTGAATTTTACAAATTTTTTTAATTTGTTTATTTTATTATTTATACCGCTCTAAATGCTTTTCGCTATAACTTCGTTATTTATGAACCGATTTCGACCATTCTTGAACTAAACAGAAGGGCGTCGATTTTTGAATTGTTTCGATTGTTTTGGCCACGTTCGTTCAACTTTTGCATTTTTCATTCTATTTTTTTGATGTTTTCGTCTGTACCTGTAGAATTTGGACCAAACCATGGCACACTCGATTCAAACGGTACAAAATTAATTTGTACCTGTCAACGTGATCGGATATTGGATTTTTTTCATTTTTCAATGTTTTCGATTGTACCAGCTTACTTTGTGAACAAATCATGCCAGACTCGATTCAAACGGTTCAAAATTAATTTGTATCTGTCAACTTGATCGGACATTGGATTTTTTTAGTTTTTTTAATATTTTCAATTGTGCCGGCACACTTTGTGATCAAATCATGGCACACTCGATTCAAACGGTCCAAAATTAATTTGTACCTGTCAACTTGATCGGACATTGGATTATTTAGTTTTTTTAATATTTTTGATTGTGCCGGCACACTTTGTGACCAAATCATGGCACACTCAATTCAAACGGTCCAAAATTAATTTGTACCTGTCAACTTGATCGGACATTGGATTTTTTTAGTTTTTTTAATATTTTCGATTGTACCGGCACACTTTGTAACAAAATCATGGCACACTCGATTCAAACGGTCCAAAATTAATTTGTACCTGTCAACTTGATCGGATATTGGAGTTTTTTCATTTTTCAATGTTTTCGATTGTACCAGCTTACTTTGTGAACAAATCATGCCAGACTCGATTCAAACGGTTCAAAATTAATTTGTACCTGTCAACTTGATCGGACATTGGATTTTTTTAGTTTTTTTAATATTTTCGATTGTGCCGTCACACTTTGTGACCAAATCATGGCACACTTGATTCAAACGGTCCAAAATTAATTGGTACCTGTCAACTTGAGCGGACATTGGATTTTCTTAAGTTTATTAGATGTTTTTAATTCTACCTATAGTCTGTGTGACCATACCATGGCACACTCGATTCAAAAAGTCTAAATAGATTTTTAAGTGACACTCTGATCCTTGAAAAAATTTTTTTTAGTTTTTTCAATTTTTTTGATTGTTGTACCTGTACAGTTTATGAACAAATCAAAGCAAATTTGATTCAAACGGCTTAAAATTAATTTTTACCTTTGGATTTTTTTAGCTTAATAGATGTTTTTGACTCTACCTGTACACTGTGTAAATGAATCATAGCACACTCGATCCAAACGGTTTAAAATTAATATTTATCTCTCGACTTGATCGGGTTACCGATTTTTAAATTTTTTTGTATTTTTTTGCATTTTTCATTCGATTTAGATAATTCTTTAAATTTGGCTATTTTTTAATGCTTCGGTTTTATAACGGTTTTGCACCTATTGCATTTGTTTTGGACACGTTCGTTAAATTTTGTATTTTTATTCGATTTTAATAATTTTTACGTTTAGCGTTGCATAGCCACGCAACTATTTTTAATGCTTAGAGTTTACATATAACGCTTAATTGCAAATCTTGCATTTGTTTTGGACACGTTCGTTTAAAATTTGTATTTTTCATTCGATTGTTCTAATTTTTTGACATTCGGGGCTGCCCAGCAGCCCAGTGATATTTATCGATGCTCCGGCTTTCAAACGCAATTTTTACAAATAGTTCGTTTGTTTTGAACACGTTCGTTTAAATTTTGTATTTTTCATTCGATTGTTCTAATTTTTTAACATTCGGGGCTGCGTAACAGCCCAGCGATATTTATTGATACTTCGGCTTTATAATATTTTTTTTACTCTTTCGTTTGTTTTTGTCACGTTTGTTAAAATTTTGCATTTTTCATTCGATTTTAATAGTTTTTTCGTGTCTTTTGTTTGTACCTATATATTTTGAGAACCAATCAACTCGATTCAAACGGTTTAAAATTATTATTTAAGTGTCAACTTTTTAGCACATTGAATAGTTTAGTTTTTTTAATGTTAATGATTGTTCTTTTCATAGCAACCAAGTTATTTTATTTAATCGCTGTTAGAATTTTAATCAACTATTCGACTTATTAACTGATTATTCAATTTTTTTTCAGTTTTAAAATTTTTTTAGTTTCATATGAACTATTTGTGACCAAATCATGGTATGCTCGATCCAAACAGTTGAAAGGGTCAATTTGGTCAGGTTTGTCATTTTTTAACCTGCGTCGATCATTTTTTCGACATTTGGCGTTGCTTAGCGACCATTCGATTTTAACCAGTCAAAATGTTGTTGACTTATCTTTGTTATTTATGAACGGATTTTGACCATTTTTAAACTACACAATGAAAAATCGGCTCCTTTATAAATACAGAGTCTATGCTAGGCGCCGAAGGCACTAAACGCGTAGCGTTTCAAGTACGCATTTCATGTCCCCCAAAACAAAATCGCGTAGCGATTTTGTCTAGCCAAATTCGCGAAGCGAATTTGCTAGTTATATATCTAGAAAAAAATAAGCCGCCTAAACTACCTTTTCGAACTTTACGGCCAAACGGCATTACAGATTTCGATTAAACTTTGCCAAAACCTTCGTTTTTGGACGCCGCAACTTTGTCGGAATCAAATATGGCAGCTTAAACCTCCTTCGGCGTCGTTTTGCCAAAAACCGTTTTAGACCCTATCGTTTTTCTCGATTTACTCGCGAACGAGAGCGACGACCTACCTTCGAGAAGCGAGACGCCACCCCTAAAATCGAGAGATCCATCTCCTCGAAAAATTTCGACGCCTAGAAGCGGGGAAAAATTTCGAGCTACGGCCCCTTTTTCGTTTTCGTTTAGGCGTCTTTTTTCTTTAGGACGGTGTCCCGCCTTCTCGGTAAGAGATGCGACGTCGAGACGAAGAACGTAATACGCGCCCACCTTCGAGGATGTGCACGCGACCATCCCCTTTCCGATATCTCTTTTCGTTCGCTAGTTACGAGAGATTTTCCGGCGCAACCCCTTCGCCGCGTTCGAGGAGCTCCCACGGCCGAAGGGTGCGAGTTAGCGGGGCGGTTTTTTTTGCCATATTTTCGCCCTCGAAAGCACATCGACGCTCGAAAATCTCGAGTCGATGGACCTCCGCGTTCGCCGTCTACTAAGCCGGAAGCGTTTCGCTTACGAAAAGACGCGACGATTTTCTGCCGCTAAGGGTGACCGTTTTCGGCGAGCTCTCACGGCCGAAGGGTGCAAGCTAGCGAGGCGGTTTTTTTTGCACCATCTTCCTCCCTCGAAGCCAAGTCGATCAGCAAAAACCGGAGGTTCGTAGCCCTTCGGGTTCCCTTTCTATTAAGAAGGGAAGCGTATCCTTACGAAAACTAGCGAGAATACGGCCGAGAAATTGTTAGATTTTTACTCGGTCCGAAGCGAAAAGGGCCGTAGGACCGCCGCCATCGGCCCTATCTTATAGAGATCGTCCTCGCGCTTATTTTCGTACCTTTTTCGGCTTTCGTGGACGTCTTTTGGCCAAGTTACGAGCGAAAGTATAAAATCTAGGCCTAAAATCTTCTGCATCCGTGAAGCTTCTCGTGCAATTTTCTTTATCGAAAATGCCCTTTCGGCTCCCGGAACCTTAACTAAAAGATAGGGGAAATTCCGACGCTTAAAAGCGTGTACGGCACGGGGGTCCTTCGAGTCGTGGGGTAGCCGAAAAAAGTAAAAAAGCATCAAACATTCGTATATTTATTTGTCGATTTCCCATAATATTCCTATAACCTTCGTCGATCAGCTGAAAATGGAATCATAGGCGGGTAATTAATTTATAAGTTTTATTTCGATATAATTGCCGAATTTAAGGGTGCTCGATCGTGTAGAAGGACGAAAACAAGAGGCACAACGATTTAGGAGGCGGCAAAAAAACCGGGACTCGAGAAATTCGGCGAAAACAGATTAAAAAACAGGATATCTATTCGCACGCCTATGAGCCCGTGCTACGCGATCTCCGGAATTTGCGGACGCTTTAACATTTGTCTCTCCGGAGTACGTGGCGGGAAAAGTGAAACGTTTGAATAAGCGTTGCAACATATCGGCGTAATTTTTTAATTTTCTTTTCAAGTTATGGCAATCGTTCTATGCAACCCGTGATACGTCAAAGTAATAGACCACAATTACATCTGTTCATGCATATTTTTATTTTTTCTACTTTTCCATTTAGTTCGTATATTCTTTGTTTATCAGCTGATCGTTCAAACATAAGCGGGCCAATAATTTACAAGTTTTATTTCGATATCATTATCGAATTTTTGGGTGCTCGATCGTGTAGAATGGTGAAAAACAAGAGCCACAACGATTTAGGAGGCGGCAAAAAAACCGGGACTCGAGAAATTCGGCGAAAACGGATTAAAAAACGGGATATCTACTCGGACGCCTATGATCCCGTGCTACGCGATCTCCGGAATTTGCGGACGCTTTAACATTTGTCTGTCCGGAGTACGTGGCGGGAAAAGTGAAACGTTTGAATAAGCGTTGCAACATATCGGCGTAATTTTTTAATTTTCTTTTTCAGATTCCTCCACAGTAGAAGTGTAGACACCAAGATGGCGGAATTAAATTAATTGACCCAATTATTTTTTAATTAGGTCAATTAATTTAATTCCGCCATTTTGGTGTCCACACGGTTTTAATTCGCGATCTAATTATTTCGCGGGTCGCGATCTAATTAATTCGCGATTTCGCGATCTAATTATTTCGCGGGTCGCGATCTAATTAATTCGCGATTTCGCGATTTAATTATTTCGGGGTTTCGCGATTTAATTATTCCGCGGATTCGCGGTTTAATTATTCGCGATTTCGCGATCTAATTAATTCGCGATTTCGCGATTTAATTATTTCGCTGATGATTGACAGGTGATGGTTGACGTCAGAGCCCTTGTTGGTTGAAAAATCTGAAACATAGAACAAAGTTAGCTTTTTGGGGATTCGAACCCCGGACCTACCGATTGGAAGGTCGGCACTTTAGACCACTACACCACGAAGGCATACTGAAGTTGCTTGTTAAAAGGTTGAACACTTACTAAAAGAAATATGACTCAGGCGGTATTATAATAAGGGTCGACGTTTCTTTGTGTCTAGATGACTAATAATATTTTTAAAGCAAGACAAAGGGATTTTACAAGTTACAACTTGCATAATTTCTAGGAATTGTAGATGATGTAAGAAGGGTAAAAAGTTCTTAGACAAAGGGTGTTTTGTTAGATGTGGTATATAAACGCCGCTTGTTAGTTCAGGGTTGTTTTTCTATCTGGTCTCTATATTGAATCGAGTGCTTCAGCAACTAAAAAATGAATAATAAAGTGAATAGTGCAACAAAAATAAACTTCAAAGAAATACAAACGTAAGTTAGTAAAAAAATGAAATATTTTCAATATTAATTATTTTTTCTGTTTTAAATAGATGCAATGCGGGAAACCGTATACACGAAAAAATAAAAAGGGGTCTTCAAATCAAGAAGCCGGTAATAACATCAAAGAATATCCTAACATGGTGAACGAGACGTTGGCTACTGAAGAAGATATGCGGAATCTTATGCAAGGAGTACTTTTTCCGGATAATCGTATGCAGCATCAAACAGTCGACCATTCGCAGCCCAATGCAGTTACAAGTGAAAAATTAAAGATGCCGAGCGAGCGCAAGAGATTGCTTGGCGAAGTAAGGCTACCTCTCAACAACAGCGAGAGTAAATATGTATCCATAGGCCTAGATCCGTATGAAAACTTCATGCCTGTGATTCGAATTTTAAAATTCGGCTACGATTTGGGAATAACGTTTACACGGGAATCCTTTGAAAACTTCTGTAAAATATTACCGGAAATACTAAAGTATGCAGCTGAAGATGGTATAGACGATATAGTTACCCTGACAGATTACCAGGTATCGCAAGAAGCAAAGGATATGTGCAGATTTTCGCCGTTGCCGACATGCAGATTTAAACCAAGATTCACATTATTTATAATGGCTCCACGTTGCGGAATTTGGCGAAAATGAGTGAATTCATCATTAACAAAATTGACTTTTGTCCAAGTGCAGGTGCAATGTGAAATATTTGTGCAGTGATGTTGTGAACTCTGCCGGCCTGCAAGAGGGAGGAAACTATAACTTCACTGACGAAATGGTGGAACAAATATTGAAACAAAAATACAAGGATGATCATATGCTGCTAGAATTATGGTACAAGTTTCAAAATATGTGTACCAAGAAATTGTAAATGTTCTGATTAGTACGCAGTATACAAGTTAATAAAAAAAATGTTTTGTTTTTCATCTTAGTAATTGTAAGTTGACACACAATATTTTAAAATATTAATTAGTTTTATATTAGTTTTTAATATCTTTTGTAAGAAATTATATATATCACGTAAAATAAAACTTGAAATTAAAAAAAGGTGTATTTTTAAAAGAAAATTACATTAACATATTTACAACGTCTTTCATACCTATAGCTAAATAGTATAAATTTATAATGGTAAAATAACTATGATAAAAGAACTCTATAAGTACATCGTTATTTATTAGATCTTTATCGAAAATATTAAAAAACATATTAGGTTGAACGTCATTTAGTCTAAAATATAAATAAACTAAACAATATTGTCCACAGAAACTAGAGTGAAAATCTTGTAACACATACTTGTTATATGTCCATTGAAGAGAATTACCCTGAATAAATTTTAAATGATAAGATGTAGGTGGTCTGCCGAAAGAATCAAAATATTCCCCATAGCCGTATTTATCGATGTAAATCGCCGTCCAATGTTCGCCAGGGCCCGTCGAAGTATCAGTGTTCGAAACAACGGCGCAGGGTCGTCGAATTTTTAGGTAATTGGTCAGACGCATAAACATGACGTGTTGCACTCGATGGATTCGGAATCGATTTCAGCATTTTGAAGATCTCCGTCGTGTTCATGGTTTCTCCACCAGTTTAATAATATTAAAACGTTTTCTAGTGCACAAACTGGATTATTAATTTTATGATTCATACACTGCACCGAGAAATGTTTAGATTTTAATTCTGGTAAAGATGGGCAACCAAGATCCTCTAGGTTGACGATTTGTTTGTTAGAAAAACTTAAACTTTGTTTTTTTTCCAAACCTTTCACGTATATTTTATCGTAGTTGTGTAATAATTTTGTAAACTCGGTTTGAAATTCATTAATTGTTAGATAGCCTGATGCCCAAGAGAGTCCGTGAAAATTATTTTCGAGATATTTTATACCCCTTCGTACAGAACGTGTTTGGTCTAAATAAGAACCAGGTGGTTTAATGAGGAATGTATGTAGATAGAATCCGGCAGCACTAATAATGGCAACTTCTTTGAAAACAAATTTGTTGTTTTCTCCTCGAAAACCTTGAATATCTACAAATACGTCCATGCTTAATGATGAGAATAAACCAACTAATGTTCTTCTATCACAACAGCATTATCTTAGCCACTAAAATCAACTGCGACGTTTCTGTTTTTGTCGATTTCTATTACATTGTCGAATTCCGCATAAACTAAGCAATTAATAGTTTCTATTAAAGCTTCTTCGAATCCAACTTCGAGACGTAAAGAGCCATTGCGGACCAAATTCCAGTGTGTGCTAGCGTTTGCCGATAAATCGTCAGTTAGATCAAATGCTAATAAACAATAACCATTTGGATAATCTTCGCGAGATATATCGTTTCCTTCGTTAAGGAAATGAATACCGGTTCCGAAAATAACGTATGATATGCACGTACATACATGCCACTTTTTGTAAAATCAGTTTCTATGGGCCTCGATGGTATTTGTTGTCCGTCAATAAACAATGAAAAATAATTCATTTTAAAATGTTGAAAATTAAAAGGGTTGGATAAATAGTCGCCATTAAAACTCTTGTTAGTGACAAAACCAACAATGCAGCGTTTAGGTAGTTGTCCCAAAAATATGTTGTCCAATGACTTTCTTTGTATGCCTGACGGAATTGTTAATACTTTAACATCGGTTCTTGTTATAGGATATTTAGCTGTTGCAGTTGTTAAGGCTTTAGCGTGAGCCAATAGGATGCTAGGATTAATTTTCATTCTTCTAACAAGTAAACAGGCATTCGTAATACAAGTTTTGTACCCAAAATCTGTTTTGTTAGACATCAAATTAAAAGAATCACGCGAACGGATAAATTTCACCTTCATTTCCATTCCATTTAGAAGAAACTTTTCTTGATTAAATATATCGGAATGCACGTGCCCCATCATTTCCACATGTTGACTTTTAATTGTAAAGCCGCGTCGTTTAACTAAGCCTTTATTTTCGTTGACCACATCGTTCATCCGACCTGGAGTATCATTGTACCAGAGAGTACATGTTAAATGGGAAGTTTTAGCTTCATTTCCATAATTGAGTAAAGTTTCGATGTACGATCTGTACGCATACGTGTTGTTTGGTGGCGAAATTAATTTATGATTTAAATAAACTTCCACTTGACTAAACATAGAATGCATCCAATTGTTTATAGGTGCAGGATCTTCATCTTTATCTAAAAACATGCCATCCGCTTTAACAATTTTTGCAGTAATGTATAACATAGTTTGACTTAAATCCAAGTAATCTTCTCCGTTTCCGGGAATAACAAATTCGATAGGTGCATCATCACTTAAAGACGATAGAGGTTTGTAAAATATCCACTGGCCATTTTCGATACTTGTCTGAGTAGATGGAAGTGCAAATAAATCTAACTCCGATTTTATGCATTCACACGATTGAGCATGAAGGAAAGCCATTATTATTATTTAAAATTTAGTTGAATATATCTAAATGTTTTATTCTGGATGTTTGTTTTATTTTCGATGATTGCTTTCGACGACCGGCAACCGACCGCTTTTCACTAGGTTTCAATTGGAAATGAATGTTTTGCATTCGTTTTGTTTTTTTATATCCAGATCCCGTCATCATTTGTTCAAGTTTACTGTTGGCTTTGCGTTTTAAATTTTTACCCGCCTCTTGTAGTCTATTTTGAAGAACTTCTTTAGCAGACTTATTTTCAACCAAATCTCCTAATATGTTAGCACCCGTACGTAAAGCTTCTTTTCCAACAACCCTTGCACCAGTTTTAAATAGTGGTAAAATGCTTCGAAATATACCTCCTAAGAAAGATCCAATTCCATGCCCCGTTGATATGGTGCTCCTCTGTATATAGCCCCAATACCGTTTCCAGTTTGATTAATATAATATTGCTGATACGGACACGCCATAGTATTTAATTAATTCTTTTAAAATGTAGTTTGATATTCAGCGTCCCGAATTCGAATGGCAGTAAATCTCCGGTTTCAGTTCTTATATGGATTTCGATATTATCAAACTCTTTTCGCATAATTGGAACATAATGTATAGGTGAAAATACGATGTTTTTATACGAGCCATACTTGTATTTATCGATGCTTGTATTTACTATACGTAGTAAAGGTGATAGAGAATCGCCTACTAATTGAGGTTCGCATATGTCGCAATAAATAAACATTTGTGATGGTAAACCTACCAACAAGTTGGCTGGGTACAAAGATTTTTGTTGAATTATTAAATTTGTGTTTGGTTCGTACCCCAATTGTAATGACAGTCCTTTTGAAAAACCCAACACCGATAAACGTTTAAATAAGGAAAAAGTTACTCTATTGGTTATTTTGCTATATCGAAATTTTACAACATGCTGAAGAGCTTCATGAAAACTCATTTCTTTAATTAAGTTTTCTATGTTATTATAATTTCCTGTATCTATACGGCATATCCGCCATTCGCCCACGGTATGATAAAATTCATTTTCGTTAATTTTAAAATAGGCAGTGGCTATGTCGAGCAATGTTTCGGTAGCCGTTATTCTGTTAGTATTTTCTTCTTCATTTTCTTGAATAGGTGACGATTCATCTGCTAGTCGATAATATATAAAGTTTTCATTATCTGAAACCGGTAAAAACGAATAAGGAAATTGTATTTCTGCGACACCGAAAACCCATTCGTTTGTTAAGCGAATGTGTTTAGGCAACTGGGTTGTGAATTTTGCTGTAGTATTTTTGGAAAATAAGTCATGGAACTATTACTTAACAAAGTTAAATAAAATTCGTTTGTGTCCACATTCATATTTTTTTTAAATCTTGTGCGTATATCCAAGAATTGAATTTATTATTGTAGCCTTTCCACTTAACTAGGTAACATTTATTTGTGCCTCGACCTTTTTCTTGCAAAATTTTTTCAATTTTAAACAAAGTGTTCGAATCAAATATTACTGGTTGTAATTCTTCCTCGTAAAAACTTCCTTCGATGTTTTCACTATTCAAGTCCTTAAGTTTATATACGATCGGTTTGCGCTTTATAACTTTGTAAATTTTAAAAATTTCTTCGCTCCAATTTCTGTCGTATCCTTTTTCGAAGATGTGTTTGCTTCTACTAATTCTAACATACTGATCTAAGCCTAATTTTGGTTTTTTATATGTGCCCAGGCCCTTTTTATAAAGGTTTCTCCATACTTGTAATATATTACGATCGCATACAGAATTTGGAGCCATTCCTATGCTCGCATGATGTGTATCATTGTAGGAGTTGGTCAAATCCTGTAATACGTCTATGTATCTAAAAGTATTAGCATATGTGAAATAACGCCACATACGAGTTTTCAGTGTTCTATTGAATCTTTCTACTATGGATGCTTTAACATCAGGATTATGTGTTGTATAAAACTTGATGTTATGTTTTTTAAAAAAGTCTTGTACATATTTATTTACAAATTCTTTTCCTTTATCGGTTTGAATGTTTAAAGGAAGTTGTTTAGTTTGATTAAAAATATCTGAGAATGATTCGGTAATAGAATTATTAGATTTAAACTTAATAATTCTGGTCCAAGCCATTTTACTAAATACATCGATAACCGTCAAAATATAGTTATATCCATCGTTATGTTTACTCCAAGTCCTCATATCACACAAATCGGCCTGCCACAATTCAAACAAGTTATTCACAATATATTTATTTCGCACAACTCTTTTTCACAGATTTATGAATTGTATAAGCGTCTTGAGATTGTAGCCAATTTTTTACTTCAAAAACGGAATGTTTATTTTTTGTAGCATTTATTAAAGCACTGGCACCAGAAAAGCTTGCGGGATTTTTCGGATCGTAGTAAATGTTAGACAAATCACCCATTTTTTTATTGTTATATCTTGAATTTCTCCCAGCCTGTAAAGGGAGATCTTGAAGATCTTGTTTTATAGGTAACCGATGGTAATTTTGCATTAAGTTTCTTTTTCTTTCGAGTTTGCATTGTTCTGTCTCTGTTTTTTTCTTCTTTATCGTCATCACGTACGGTTAGCAAATCTGTCGAAATTTCTTGATTAGCCGTACAAAATCTCCTTTTACAACCGCTGCTAATGAATTCTTTTGGAACGTTAAGATCATTAATTAAAACTCCAAATTGTTTTATTCCAATAGGGTTTGTTGTTTTACGAGATCTCACTACGTCGTTGATCAAATCAATAATATTGCTTGATGGAATTCTTTCTCCCTTAATATTCACGGTTCCTTTATTATCCCATTCGATAAGTTTAGACTTTTTCAAAATGTTTACAAGACAATGTGCGTTTCTTTTATAAATTTTTGGAATTGTGTCTAAAATTTCCATATCGGATAGTGGTATTTCACTGGAAACTGATGCCTCGACATCGGTAGGTTTTCTTATCTGATTAGCAAATTGCAGGTATCTTTGTAAAACTTGGGAATATTCGGTCCATTTTTCGCGATCGTTTAGTTTAGCATTTAAGACATTTTGCATGTCATTATCTAATTGGCTTAGTACTTTTTCATGCACATCTCCTGTTACGTCTGCAGTTGCTGTTAAACGCTGAATAAATTCAGGAGAAACAACCATCATTTTTTTGGCGTGCTCCATGTTTTTTATTTTATTAAAGCACTTAATAAACCGCTAACGAGAGGCCCTAATATTAAAGGTAAAAATGCACCACCGCGTTGTACTAATATTTTTCTTTTCTGTTTTATGCTCTCTCCTTTTTATCAATCTTCTAAGAATATTTTTGTGTTTAGACAATTTCAATTTCTGTTTAACAGTCAATGGTACTTTGCCTTTTAAGGTATTATACACACATTCACAAACACACCTAACTTGTTTGTCCTTTAAGACTTTTAATAAAGCACTTCGTTCTTTTGCTCCTAATTTTGCAAGTGCGCGAATCAAATCCGCATTCTTGATTACGTTTTGAGGCATTACGCGTTAATGACAGTTTTGTCATACTGACATATGTTTTTTTATTGCTTTTTAGGAACGTAGATAATACATCTACCACCAGATCTAAATAACGACGTTCTGTAACGTAATATATCTAAAGTTTTTTGCTTAAGATCGAATAATAAATAACCGTGAGGTTCTGAAGTAGCGTCGTTATAAGCTTCTTCTAAAAACTTCGAATTACTTGGTAAAATTTGTCTACTTAGGTGTTTTATTTGTGCTCTATCCCGTGGATTTTTAAACAAAACAATATAATGAGCATTAAGAGATATGTCTCTTTGTCCGCGCCCTTGATGAAATATATTTTGTGTGATGAAAAACACACTAATATTTCTATGATGACTGCCTTTAGTAAATATATCGACTACGCTAGAATTTGTTTCTCTCATTAAATCATCTAAAATGATTAACACAGGCTCGGTGCCATCGAAATCTTCCATATAGGGCAATCCCTGCCGAAATTCTACCGCTTGATCTATATTTTTATATAAAGGCTGCATATTGTCGTAATGCCATATTATTTTATTAAAACAAACGTTGCAAACAGTATTAGCATTCTTTAAAAAGTTAAGTATGAATTGTGATTTTCCACAAGCAGACGGGCCGGCAACGACAGCCGAAAAGGATGAAAAATTGATAATTCATGTTCCTTATTATCCAAGGAATAAAATAATACTAAGAAAACTATAATTTTTTTAAAATTATATAGAACTAATGATTAAAGCTGTTTTTCTAGTAAAAATTCAGTCAAATATACTTGTTTCAACAGGAATAGGCAAGTCTGTTAAAATAACACTTGAGTCCCTTGTGAAAGACCTTTTAAGAATTAAAAATTTTTAATCTTCCAATCTTAGGACAACAGTACTTGGAAGTCTTAGGACTTAGTAATTGTAATTTTTAAAATTCTATTTAGCGTATTTTAATCTATGAATGTAAGCAAATATACTTGTTTCGACAGGAATAAGCAACCCTTTTAAAATAACACTTTGAGCCTCTTGTGAAAGCCCTTTTAAGAATTAAGAATTTTTAATCTTCCAATTACCTCGTGACAGTTTCTGGAATTTCTATTAGACAAATCAGATTTTCTAGAAACTGAAATAAGTAATTTATGTGTTTTTAATCTGGGTAGAGCTTATGCCTTTTTAACAAAGACTACATCTAGTATAAATACAAGGGTTAAATGTTTTGTGTTCATTTTCGACTTGTATTTTGCCAGTGCGCTTTTATTATATAATAATTGCTCTACGTTGTCGCGTTATAGTGATAGAATTTTATTTATTTCGGTTTTTATAAAGAAAATAATAATGTCGCAGTACATTGCAACCATTTTAAATCTCTTTCGTTTAAATGTTTTTGTGAGTGATACGGAAATTTTAAATGCGTTCCGGGATATACGCACGCTTATAAATGTGTTTAATGCTGCAGTTCCCGCCTGCCAAATGGATGACTTTTTGAAACTTATGCAAAAAGTGAAAATAATTCAGGTATGTAAGAGTTCATATCTTATTTCAAATTTAATTAAAAAAAATATTTATATAAACTTCTATTTATATAGTTTTTAATACCAATGTAATTTTTATAGCAAGGACAATCTCGAGGGTACGAGTGTAGACCGACAACGAGTCGTAATAATGATTCAGCAGGTCCAAGTGTAGTATCTCCATCTGAACAGGTAAATTTTGATATTTTTTCTTCATTTCACTGTAATCATTTTAAATTTTAAATTTATTATTAGGTCACTATAAATCGTGATCTGGATCAGATTGGACTTGGTGCTGCACGACCCGATTCTTCTTCTTCTTCTTCGCGCTCTTTCAATTATTTTCTTTTAATAAATGAAGGTAGCAAATATGTGAAGAAGTTTAATTTGACTGGGAAAACAGTGATATTTAAATTTAAAGACGTCAGCGATTCAGTCAACCCGCTTCAGTGGTTAAAGGTAAATAGTCTTATACAAAAAATATGTAAGCACAGAAAACTAACTGTTTATTTATTCATTTCAGAATGCCTTTGATGAAATTATAGGATATTTAACAGCCGATTTCATTCCGTCGGATTACGTTGGGATGGTGCTACATAGCGAATCCTGTCCCGACCGACCCGTGGGTATATCCTTCAGGCGAGCGGATCAGTTTTCATCGGACGTAATCATCGCGAGCTTGGAAAAGATACTTCAAAGCAACACGGGTTTCTTCGGGAACGATCAACTAC
This sequence comes from Sinopyrophorus schimmeli, assembly GCA_036325965.1. NCBI lineage: Eukaryota > Metazoa > Arthropoda > Insecta > Coleoptera > Elateridae > Sinopyrophorus > Sinopyrophorus schimmeli. Next base: position 22,308 of record JARFIZ010000172.1, read on the forward strand.
GATTGCAGTTAGATAAAGTCACCCTCCCGACAGGATACGGAAGAAAACGGCTTTTAGGCGTAAGTTTTGATGAATTTTCTAGAAAAAAAATGGGTATTGAAATTGTTAAAAATTTAAATGCTAAAGATTGTCTAGCAAATGCCTTAATACTGTCCATGGCATGGCGGAACGATCGTCCCAAATTTTATAATTTTTTAAGTAAACCTGTATTAATGCTCAACGATGCGAAAAATCTTTGCGAAAATGCAGACGTTAATTTAGAAAACGGGGGAACGATAGTACATATACAAAAATTTCAAAATTTTTTAACAGATTACACGATTGTCGTATACAATCATAGATTTGGCGCAACCGTTTATTTTGAGGGTCCCCGCGAACCAAAAAGACAAGTTTTAAATTTAATATTCGAAGATGAACACTATAACGTGATTACTAGTCTAACTAGTGCCTTTAGCACAGGGTATTTCTGCGAATATTGCCGAACTCGGTTTTCGAGCAAACAGCGACATAAATCTTGTCGTTATATTTGTCCGGCTTGCCATTCTGAACCTCCGTGCAATAAATTACTAGATTTCATAAAATGCAATAATTGCAATCGCGATTTTAGAGGGCCTGACTGCTTTTTAGAGCATAAAAAATCATTGTGTCAAAAATTTATAAGATGCAATAAGTGCTTGCATAGTATTTGGCTAAATAAAAAAAACGTACACAAATGTGGTTTTAAATACTGTTCTCAATGCAAGTCTCAACAGCCGATTCGACATCTTTGTTACATGTCAAAATGTAAAAAAGATGAAAAATATTTAAACAAAGATTTTGTTTTTGTATTTTATGATCTAGAATGCAGACAGGATTCTCGATTTAATAACATGGATAACGTCTACGAACATCAGGTCACACTATGCGTAGCACAAAACGTTTGCAGATACTGTATAAGCAACAACAACATTTTGGAAAACTGCAGCAATTGCAAAATTAGAAACCATATTTTTAAAATTGATCCTGTAAAAAATTTCTTGGAATACGTCGCGAATTTTATATCAGCAAAGAAAGAAGTTGTTGCTATCGCGCATAACATGAAAGGATATGATGGTCCTTTTATTTTAAAAGAATTAATTAGACAAAAAGGAAAATGGATGCCGCGAATAATTTCTATAGGTACCAAATTAATGTCCATCAACTGTTCAGGTGTCAAATTTATCGATTCTTTAAACTATATGCCGATGCCGCTAAGTAAACTGCCCGAAACTTTTAATTTTCCTGGGAATAAAGGATTTTTTCCACATTTTTTCAACACTTTAGAAAATCAAAATTATGTTGGGCCATTACCGCATCAGCAATATTATGGTGCTGATAGCATGAATTCTAAAGTGCGCGAGCAGTTTATTAAGTGGTATTCGGAAGAATTGTCCAAAATGTTATGTTTAATTTTCAACAAGAAATCGTTGAATATTGTGTTTCGGATGTTACAATTTTGCGTCAAGCCTGCATACAGTTTTGGAAACGTTTTTGTGATACGAATAGTGTAGATCCGTTTCGTGAATGTTGCACAATTGCTAGCGCGTGCAGTAAAGTATACCGTCGAAATTTTTTAAAAAACCAAACTATTGGACTTATCCCGCACGGAGGTTACAGATGTAGCGACAAGCAGTCTGAAATTGCGTTAAAGTGGTTATTCTGGCTTCAGCACACTTTGAACATTACAATAAAACATGCTAATAATGGCAGGGAGGTGCGATTAAAAGAAGGTCCATTGGTTGACGGATATTGTGAAGACACAAATACCGTTTATCAATTCCATGGGTGCTATTATCACGGATGTGAAGTATGCTTCCCTGATCAAACTACCTCATTAACAAATAATGTACAAGACACGATGCTGTCTAAAAGAGAACGAACCGAGGCTATCGCTGCTCGCATTCGTAGCTTTGGCTACACATTAGTGGAAATGAAAGAATGCGAATTCAAAATTTGTTAATTATTAATATCGAGGCAAAAATTATATTGAAAATTTAAAATTTTTGAATGCTCTCCTTTACATCCTCGCGACAGCTTTTTGGGGGACGTACTAATGCAGTAAAGCTGCATTACAAAATTCAGTCAAATGAAAAAATTCGTTATTTCGACGTGTGTTCATTATATCCATTTATTAACAAATACGCTAAATACCCTGTGGGACATCCGAAAATTATTGTAGGATCGGTCGAATGTGCCAAAATTGATTTATACAAAGTTGAAGGGCTCATAAAATGCTTAATTTTACCGCCTGGTGATCTTTATCATCCGGTATTACCCGTCAGAATGCATGACAAGCTTTTATTTATCTTGTGTAGAACTTGTGCCGAAGAAATGTTTGAAGGTACATGTTTTCACACTTTAGAACAACGATCGTTTATTGGCACTTACGTAGCAGACGAACTTCGAAAGGCTGTATCGAAGGGCTACCAAATAATTACAATTTTTGAAATTTGGGAATATCAAGTCACTCAATACAGTTTAGACAAAAAATGTGACGGTTTATTTTCCAAGTATGTCAATAATTTTATAAAAATAAAGCAAGAGTGCAGCGGATGGCCTTCAAAATGCGTCAATGATGAATCGCGTGATTTGTACATCAAAGAATATTTGGAAAAAGAGGGTGTACATTTAAATAAAGATTCCATTAAAGAAAACCCTGGTTTGAGATATATTTCAAAATTATGTTTAAACAGTTTTTGGGGCAAATTTGCACAAAGGGAAAATCTAATGCAGACAACCATCATTGCAGATCCTTATGAACTTTTTAAAATGTTGATAAACCCTTCTGTGACCGCACATTCTCTGACAACTATTGACGATCATACCATTGTATTAAGCTGGGACAAATATAGCGATAGTGTTCAGCCGTTAAATACCGTAAACGTTGCAATTGCAGCATATACAACGGCTAATGCGCGCCTAGAACTTTATAAGTATTTGGAAAAATTAGGGCGCCGAGTTTTATATTTTGACACAGACTCGGTAATATTCGTAGAAAAACCTGGGGAATGGATACCCGAAATAGGGAATTTCTTAGGCGATATGACAGACGAAATTTTAAGTTACGGAGAAGGGAGCTATATAGAAGAGTACGTTAGTAGTGGCCTGAAAAGCTACGCCCTAAAAATTTTTCAGCAAAAAGCAGCAGTTTGAATTTATTTGTAAAGTAAAAGGGATAACATTAAATTATCAAAATTCTAAAAAGATAAATTTTGACACATTGAAAAATATGATCCTAAATAACGCACCCGAAACTTTTGTCAAAACCGACAGAAAAATTAGACGTACAGATACTTATGACGTAGTTTCTATGACCGAAACGAAAAGATTTCGAGTTAATTACAACAAAAGAAGGCGCATTGAAAGTAGCTTTGATACTTTACCTTATGGTTTTTTAGACTAGAGTGTTAATTGTAAATATTGTATAAAAAATAAAATTTGTATATAAATGTAACTAGCAAAATTGTATATAAATGTAATTGTAATTTTTTTAATTTTAATACTAATTATAGACATTGTTGATTTAATACTTTTAATGTTTAAAAACTGGTTAATGTGGTACTAGAATATTTCTTTATTTTATATATTTTACATTGTCCTTATAGAAAAAAATGTTTATTGAAGTTCTGTTTTGTAATTTATTCTATAATTACATTACTTAAACATAGAACAATATATATATATATATTTTTTTTTTTAAATAAAATTACATTTTGCAAAAGTAACATCTGTTTTTGCCTGTGGTGGCCCATCAAAATGTGTATTCTTCCCTTGATTATAATGTTTATAACAGGGCAAACAGTTTTGAAGTTCTGGATTCTCTACATAATGATGAGGCAGCTTGTTCCATACTTCTAGCAGTTCCACTGCGCCTACATTATTAATAATGTATTTCATGGGGGAAATATGTTAGATCTTCCTTGTCGAATGATGATAGTCTTCTAATTCCGCCTTGATTACCACACTTCGAGTGAGCTACAATAACTTCACCAACTTTTCAATTACCATTTGTAAAGACATCTTTATTGCTTCGAATTTTTTAGGAGTACTGTGCTGTTTCTTATAACGTGTTCGTCTCGATAGAAGACCGCAAATTAAATGAACTTAAAATCTCCGGAGAACAACCCCCTTACTTTATTTACCCCCAAAGATAAACCTGCATATATGCAAGTTGTAACTTGTAAAATCCCTTTGTCTTGCTTTAAAAATATTATTAGTCATCTAGACACAAAGAAACGTCGTCCCTTATTATAATACCGCCTGAGTCATATTTCTTTTAGTAAGTGTTCAACCTTTTAACAAGCAACTTCAGTATGCCTTCGTGGTGTAGTGGTCTAAAGTGCCGACCTTCCAATCGGTAGGTCCGGGGTTCGAATCCCCAAAAAGCTAACTTTGTTCTATGTTTCAGATTTTTCAACCAACAAGGGCTCTGACGTCAACCATCACCTGTCAATCATCAGCGAAATAATTAAATCGCGAATTAATTAGATCGCGAAATCGCGAATAATTAAACCGCGAATCCGCGGAATAATTAAATCGCGAAACCGCGGAATAATTAAATCGCGAAATCGCGAATTAATTAGATCGCGACCCGCGAAATAATTAGATCGCGAAATCGCGAATTAATTAGATCGCGACCCGCGAAATAATTAGATCGCGAATTAAAACCGTGTGGACACCAAAATGGCGGAATTAAATTAATTGACCTAATTAAAAAATAATTGGGTCAATTAATTTAATTCCGCCATCTTGGTGTCTACACTTCTACTCTCCACTAAGGGGGCCGCTTGGAATTTTTCTTATTATTTTTGCACTCCGGGGGGGGGGATACCTTACGTAATATACAAGTAATCGATAAGTTGTAGATATAATAATTCAAATTGAAATTCTTTTTTAAAGTTATTACTTACTTCTTTTATTCGAACCAAAAATTTATAACGCGACCCTGCGGAAAGGGGGGGTGATACGATAACCCCTTACGAAAAGTAATGTCACCTTCTTTAAGTTTCATAGGGCTTCTATATTTTCTATATTTAAATGGAAAGCTTACATGCCTTTTGTTATCGACGAGCAAATCTTTTTATAAGGGCAGTAATTAGCGCGAAATGTTTTCTAATTTCTAATTTCGATTATGCCAGCTATTGCATTCGTTGTATGCAACCCGTCAAACTACAAATTTTAAGGGAGACCATAAAATTTGTTTCTTGAACGGATATTTCGGGCGCTAAATTTGAAAACGAATTCTGTAACAGAGTACCTACCTATTATTTCAAATTTATCTTAGTTTTGCGATCGAAGGGGCTTGATAATTCTTACGTAAAATAAAAAATTTTAAAATTTGGAAAACGTTTTCGAAATAATATATTATTTATATTTAGTTTAAATTAATACTAAACTTATTAATACTTTGTTTTTCAAGTTGTCACTTTTTAAATTAGAACGGGTCGTGTTTCAAATTAAAATATAAACATTCAAGAAATGTTCGGCGTAAGCGCCTTTGTTTGTAACTTTTAATTTTGTTATTGTAATTTATTGTTTATTGATCCTTTGCATTTTTATCGGTATTTTCAATTGTTTCGAGGGCGTTCGATCTCGCGTAGCGCGGGAACTTTGAAAAGGTCTTCGTTGTACGCAGTCGATAAAATGAATTTTGATTCTTCAAATTTTTCTTATTTTGTTTGCCCGCGGGAACGGGGGAGGTTATATATGTTTCGCGTAAGACACAAAATTATCACAATCGTCATAATGCTTTTCATTTTTTTTTATTTGGAACGGTTTAGATTTCTTTTTAAATTTACGGACAAGGAAGATTATTACTTTCATTTTTCTGCCGGAAACGGTACGAGCGTAAAATACCCAAAATTTCAAAAACGAACCTATTTCCTAAACGGGGGGACGTAGAGAGTTGGGGTTTGCGCCGTCGAAAAGAACTTGCGATTTCGCCTCCCTAAGGATGGATTACGCCCCTTGAATGTTACAATTCTGATTTTACAATTTTTTTATTTATTTAATTCGTTTAATTTTTTAATAAGTTGCGTTTGCAATTGACTCTTCATATTATTCTCGTCGAACAGCTGATATTAATTCGCAACTTTTATTAGATTAGTATAAAGTAATACATATATAAAATATTTTATCTACGTTGCAGAAATATTTATGCGTAGAAGAGTTTATTTGTAATCTGATTTTGTTTTGTTAATTGCAGGATGTAGACAAATTTTTATAGCCTTTATCTCGCACGCTAAGATCGACAAAGCAAAATTCGAATTTTACAATTTTTTAATCTGTTTAGTTCCTTTTATTTCTAGATTTTTTTTTTTTTTTGATAAATTTTTTACGTGACCGACGCGACGTTTCCCCAAAAGCAGGCCAATAGACTCCCCCGCCGCGGCCAACTCGACCGCCGCTACGGCCCGCCATTCTCCCGGGCCACGGTTTTTTACAGATTTCTTTACGAAGCGGGTCGTTTCGAATTTCCGGTTTTTTTTATCACCATGAGAGGGGGGTTTAATATAAAAATATTCGAAACATTGTGAATATAATATTTCAAATTTAAATTCATTTTTAATTTTAATACTTACTCTTGTTATTGGAAAGGAAAATTATAAACGCGCCTCCGTTCGTGGAAGGTTATATATGTTTCGCGTACGACATACGGTTTAGATTTCTTTTTAAAATTTACTAGCGATATTCTTCGCGGCGTTCCGTTACGAAATTGCAAAAAGTCCAAAAAGTAAGAAAGCATGGGTTGATGGCAAAGGGCTCGAATATGTTAGGGCCCCAAGTCCGAGGAAGCTTGCTGAATTTTTCCAATTTTTGCTATTTTCCTTCCTTTCATTTTTCTTCCGGAAACGGTTCGAGCGTAAAATACCCAAAATCTAAAAACGAACCAAGTGCCTAAACGGGGGGACGTAGAGAGTTGGGGTTTGCGCCGTCGAAAAGAACTTGCGATTTCGCCTCCCTAAGGGTGGATTACGCCCTTTGAATGTTACAATTTTGATTTTACATTTTTTTTATTTAATTAATTCGTTTAATTTTTTAATAAGTTGCGTTTGCCATTGACTTCATATTATTCTCGTCGAATAGCTGATATTAATTCGCAACTTTTATTAGATTAGTATAAAGTAATACAGTAGAACTCCGATTATCCGAACGCCGATTAACCGAATTGCCAAATATCAGAATCGGTCCTAAGCGTAATATCCTGTATCTCGAATATAAAATTATTACCGTACATAAACTTAATAAAGTTTATTCTATGTGTGACAGTTCGTTTTTCTTTATTGCCAGTCTATGTCCGATTATCCGAATCGACCCCGGTCCCAATTAATTCGGATAATCCGAGTTCTACTGTATATAAAATATTTTGTCTAGGTTGCTAGAAAATTGCTTGTGGATAGGCGAGTTGATTTGTAACCTGATTTTGTTTTGTTAATTGCAGCATGTAGAAAAATTGTTATAGTCTTTATCTCGCACGCTAAGATCGAGAAAACAAAATTCGAATTTTACAATTAATTGCCTTTTACTAATTTTGTCTTTGTCATGTAAATATTAAAACAGCGAACTCGAAGACAACGTTTGTCGTTTCTAATATGTTATCATTCATAAAGTAGTAAATTTATTATACCGGAAATGGCTTATTTGTTTATAAATGTTAATAATACAATACTTTTAAGTACCTATGTTGTTTTATCTCGGCGGAGTTTAGTTTACACTTTACAGATTGTTTTTTTATTCTTAAACTTGAAATTAAATTTATTTCTTATAATCATTTAATATTGACCTAGGTCCAAAATTAACATTATATTTAGAATTTTGATACGTTAACATTTCTTAGTAAAGGACGATTATTACATTGTTCGCAGGAACAAGAAGTACTACATACGTTTAATACGTTTTGTCAGCAGAGCTTTAGTATTTTTCATTACGAGATTTTTTTTAATATAATACACAAAATGTTTTTTTATTATTATTAGGTGATTACGATAATTAAATTTAATACAGTTTGGAAAGTGGTCTTGTAACAACAACCACCCCCAAATTGTCGATTTTGACAACGCTTACTTTCATAAGTCGTGTTTTAGAAATGATTAACGAAAACATGGGAAGTATTTTTTTAAAAAGAAAAGAAGTGTAGCTGATAAGTATATTGAAATTCGATATTTTAACAGAGGCACGTTTGTTTTAAAAATAAAAATAATTTATGAGCAAATCATTTTATGTGTAGTATCACAACATGAAATATTTTACCGTTTGAGGTCGTCGGATATTTTTCGTAATTAGGCAATTTAACGTTGATGTAGGCTTTGATTATATATACCTAGATTGCTAATGTTATAGGCGGATTTGCAGCTCCGAGGTCACGTTAAAAGTGGTTCGTAATGTGGCTCCCTTTAACGTTCAGTAGGAAGAAGTACTATTTTTTTTACAGATTTTAGTTTTCTTACAGAACGTCGTAAATGACTATTTAGAGCTTAACTAAGTAGGTAAGTTATGATTCAGAATAACGGTTACACGGAGAAAAAAATATCCTTATAATAACTATCCGTGTCGCTATTTTAGCTATACGTAGTATATCTTTCATAGGGATACGCCGTATAGCTAATTTAGCTATCCAGAAGTTCCTTATTGTGGATATTCAAAGTGACATTTCGTCAGAACAACGATTCGATTGGCTAATTTAGCAATAGGGCGTATCCCTGTGAAAAATAACTATACTACGGATAGCTCTAATAGGGATACGGATAGTTATTATAAGGATATCATTAATAGGTGCCTTTGAGGTTACGTTAGATAGTTGTTATAACGATATTTTTTTCTCCGTGTAGGATGGGAGGGATTAGAGAGACTGCTTGAATCGGCGAAAATTATATATCACTTCTTTTAGATTTCATAAAGTATTGAAATAATAAGAACAATAAGAAACATTGACAAATTGTATATATTAATGAAAACTAAAGAATGAATACATATTTAATATACATTTGTTTTTTAAGATATTAAAAATTCTCAATAAAATCAATTCTTAATAATAAATAATAATAATTTAACCGTAAATAAGATATAAAGATATATTGTAGACACATAAAGAATTAAACGCTTGCCGCCAAGCTTGTAAAATTTTAAAGATAAAGTTGATACTAGGTAAAAGTATTTATATTTCAATTTCAAACTTTTATGTTCATTGGGCAATTGTGCAGAAAGTACCGTTATGATTTATTATAGGCATTTTTCTACTATGGCATGGCTACACTAATTTGAAATATAACAATAGACATTATTTTAAATAATTCTAAACTAAAAATAGCAATTAGAAAACGCCATTAAAAGAAAAAATTAGGGCCCTCTTTGTAAAAAAAGTACAAATCGTGTGGAGACGGGTCTCAACCATATCCAATATCAGACTCATAAATCGGATCTAGAAGTGAATTTCAAAAAGTATGTTTGTCGGTTGATCGTACCTACATATATTTCTATATTGTAATAAGTTGTTTTTTTGGGATTTTGTTCATTTTGATTTGTTTAATGGAATATAACCATATAAAACACCCTTTATAGCAACATTTGCATTATATATTTGTTTTTTAAAAGTACCTACTAAGTTTGTTAAAATGTTTATCGTATTTTTTTGCCTTTTGTCTTATAAAACTGTAATTTTACAACAAAATTATTTTTATTTCATTACGTTCAGTGTATTTCTGACAAGTATAATACCTAAGTAAGAGCCATTTTGGCCGAAGGTAACTAAAATAATGCGAATTAAAAAATTAAACGTCGTGTAACAGACTGCGCGCGTCAGCAAGAACGTAACAATTTTCGCTATTGTAATAAGTTGTTTATTTTATTATAGTTTATGTTTGAATGGAACTTGTATAATCATTTAAAAAAAACTTTATAGTGGCATTTGTATTATTTTTGTTTTTTAACTGTATTTAGTTTATTAAAATGTATTTCGTATTTTTAGTCTTTTACGTTATAAAAATGTAATTTCCACAACAAAATTAATTTTATTTCATTACGTCAGGGTATTTTCATATTCTCAATCCACATAAGGTAAAAGTACCGGTTTTGGACACCTTAGGCCCAGTTTTAGACACTTGAGTAATTTTGATAAAATACTTTAAAAAATACGAAAAAAACATAATTGATGTTTCTATCGTAGTTAAACATACATTAATTACACTTATAGCAAGTAGCGATAATTTTATATTTGAGATTTGTCAAAATAAAGTAGAAAATATCCACAACTGGTACAGTGTCCAAAACCGGTACTTCTACCTTAGTGTACACAAATTTAACAAATTTTTAAAAAATATTAAATGTTTTGGCAAAATAATTCAAATAATATAGCGTAGTCAGTACTTAAAATCAATTTAGTATTTTGAAAAGATTGAAAGATCGAAAAGATAAAAAAATGGGTAGTTTCTATATGGTGAAATATTTCGAGATTAGAGCCTAGTATGTTGTAAAATTGTAAAAGATAGTAATAGCAGTCAAAGAATAAGAATTTAATACAAATTCATTCTGAAATTGCTGCCTGATTAATTTATTGCTCGTAGTCAATAATTCTGTATTTAAGCGCTTTAAAATCTCTGCTTGAGAAATATATAAACTCATAAATTCTATATTTAGATTCATAAATTCCACCTCCACATTTACAAATAGCGAAGAACTAAACCTTTTTCAAATTTCGAATAATTATCTTTGCCATCTATCAATGGGGTTAATAAATTTATCGAAAACAACAGCAGCGCACAATTGGAATAGCCGCCGCCTCCAGTACTAAGGGCTTGCGGCCTCCAGATCGTCTCCTAAAAGCGCTGCACAAAATTAACATGGGATTGACAATCTATGTTATATATAATCAAAGATGTAGGTCAAAAAACCTGCGGTTTTCAAAATATGGGTTTAATTATGTTTTTGCTATAACTTTTTCAAATCAATGAATTTACAAAATATTACCAAATGAAATCGCTTTTAAAAAATCACTCCCACCACCCATTTTCGACTCTGACAACTTTTTGGAAATACCCTGCAAGTTTTGCTTAAACTTCAAATAACTTTTACAACTTTCGACCAATTTTGAAAATTTTTTCAACGTTCGGCGTTGCCTAACAAATTATGGGCACCTTTACTTAACTTTTGCATTATTTACTCAAATTTGATTATTTTTTCGATGATTGGCGTTGCTTAACAACCAAATCTGTATTTTTTCGTTTTTTGCCTTATTAGGGAGCGTTCAAGTATTACGTAACGCAATTGGGTGGGGAGCTTGTAAAACGTTACGGTACGTTACAGAAACGGAGGGGTTTGACCATCGCGTTACGTATCATTTTTTTTCATTTAAATAAAAAGCTAGGGAATTAAAATTTCCCAAGTTGGCAACCGCTTTCGTTTATGTATTACGGGAAATCCTTCAATTATAGTGTACGTCATTTTTATTTTGTTCTCCCAAGTTCGCAAACCGTTTGGTTTATGTTTTACGGGGAACAATGGTGGATGAAGCCAAAAATGTATGTAAGGACAAGGCCAAGTCAAGAAAACGTGCTTTGCGCAACATAATTGTGACTTTTAGGTAAATATAGTCACTTGGTTGTTAGTTAACGTTTAGAGATTGGGGGAGGAGAGATTCAGAAAACCGTTACGGCGCGTTACATGAGAGGGAGGGAAGGTCAAAAATCTTCAAATATTGCGTTACGTAATACTTGATCCTTCCCTTACCGGTTTTTTCAATTGTATTGTGGACGTTCGGTCTTTTACATTTTTAATTTTCTTCTGATACTTTTTCATTGTACCTACACACTTTGTGAACAAATGATGGCATACTCGATTCAAACGGCGCAATATTATTTTTTACGTGTCCACTTCATCGGACTAAGAATTTTTTTAGTTTTTTCAATGTTTTTGGTTGTACCTGTACAGTTTGTGAACAAATCAAAGCAAATTTCATTCAAACGACCTAAAATTAATTTTAACGTGTCAGCTTGATTAACCTTTGGATTTTTTTAGTTTAATGGATGGTTTTGACTGTACCTGTACACTTTGTAAATGAATCATGGCACACTCGATCCAAACGGTTTAAAATTAATATTTATCTGTCGACTTGATCGGGTTACCGATTTTTAAATTTTTTTGATGTTCTTTTAGTTTATAGTGGTAGTCGGGCTAACTTTTTTAATTTTCAACCAATTGTTTTGGGCATGTTCGTCTAACTTTTGCATTTTTCATTCGATTTAGATAATTTTTTAAATTTGGATATTTTTTAATGCTTCTACTTTATAACGGTTTTTGCACCTATGGCATTTGTTTTGGACACGTTCGTTAAATTTTGTATTTTTTATTCGATTTTAATAATTTTTTACGTTTAGCGTTGCATAGCCACGCAACTATTTTTTAATGCTTAGACTTTACATATAACGCTTAATTGCAAATCTTGCATTTGTTTTCGACACGTTCGTTAAAATTTTGTATTTTTCATTCGATTGTTCTAATTTTTTGACATTCGGGGCTGCGTAACAGCCCAGCGATATTTATGGATACTTCGGCTTTATAATATTTTTTTTACTCTTTCGTTTGTTTTTGTCACGTTTGTTAAAATTTTGCATTTTTCATTCGATTTTAATAGTTTTTTCGTGTCTTTTGTTTGTACCTATACATTTTGAATCGAGTTGATTGCAACTCGATTCAAACGGTTTAAAATTATTATTTAAGTGTCAACTTTTTAGCACATTGAATAGTTTAGTTTTTTTAATCTTAATGATTGTTCTTTTCATAGCAACCAAGTTATTTTATGTAATCTCTGTTAGAATTTTAATCAACTATTTGACTTATTAACCGATTTTTTATTTTTTTTCAATTTTAAAATTTTTTTAGTTTCATATGAACTATTTGTGACCAAGTCATGGTATGCTCGATCCAAACAGTTGAAAGGGTCAATTTGGTCAAGTTTGTCATTTTTTAACCTACGTCGACCATTTTTTCGACATTTGGCGTTGTTGCTTAGCGACCATTCGATTTTAACCAGTCGAAATGTTTTTTAGCTCTATCTTTGTTATTTATGAACCGATTTTGACCATTTTTAATCTACACAATGAAAAATCGGCTCCTTTATAAATACAGATGATAGGCGCCGAAGGCACTAAACGCGTAGCGTTTCAAGTACGCAATTTTATGTCCCCCCCCCCGCCCCACCTCCCAACAAAATCGCGTAGCGATTTTGTCTAGCCAAATTTGCAAAGCGAATTTTCTAGTTAAAAACCTTTAAAAAAACAAGCCGTCTCAACAGTTTTTTGCCATTTCCAGACGAATCACGCACCCGATGCTTTTCGAACCGGCATCGAAAAATTGGAAAAAAATTAGCGCGTCTTTTGATATGGGTGACGTCGCGAGCGTCGGCGTCTTAAGGCAAGATGTCGCCGAAAGAAAGAATTCAAAATTGCGCGCGCGGACGTTGTTTTGCGTTTTTCTCGAAATCTAAAGCGACGACCTATTTTTGACCAGCGACAAGGTACCCCTCAAATTGAACGGGCTATCGATTAAAAATAAAAAAAATGGGTGGTCGTGTTGAAAAATTTTGAGCTACGGCCCTTTTCTCGAGTTGCGTTTTCGAGCGTCCGCTTCGGATGGCGTAGCGGCGCCGTTTCGCGAGATACCGCCTCCCAACCCGATAAATAAATTTGCGCGCTTCCATGGCCTTTCCGTTACCGAAAACCGCGTTTCGATATTCCCAACCGTTCCTAAACTACGATTTTTTTACTCCGTCGGGGCGTCGAGCCCACAAAAAATCGTCCTTTGGAGCCTTATAACGGGTCCTGGAAAACGTCCGGGAACGACGAGACCCCCAAAAGGCATTACACGCAAGTGTACCAAACAAATCATCTATTTATGAATACGACGTCCCAGCGTCCCCGGCGCCTGTAGGTCTGTCAAAAAATTGTGAGAGAGGTTCTTGGAAAGTCGAAATACGCCCGTAACTTTTGAAAAAGAGCCCCTACAGACTTTTGCTTTTTTTCGAAAAGCTCTTGCGATTTCCGATTAGGTAGCAAAAATTTCGTCGTCGCGACGTTATCGGTTCTTCCGATATTACATCTTTTAGGAATAACAACGCCAACTTTTACGTAAAAAATTCACATTCGAAAGCGCCTTAGAGCCGTACCATAAGAGATAGCGTTTCGGTCTAATGGTACTTTTGATGCGTCCTTTAAGGACGCGTCTAACAGCGCAAAACCGACGTCAATATCTCTTATGGTTCTTTTTAAAAAAATTAACGAACGTCCAGTTTTGTATACATTCTCGTAAGATTCCTTCGAAAACGCTATACAAGATGGTTGCTCTCTCATGTCGTTCCCGTATAAGGGGTGTTTTAGCTCGCATTTTTTTTATACGAATTAAATTTAACGCTAAACAATCGTTAAAGGAAATGAGAATAAGTGATTCAAAAATACTTCGACTACAAGAGAACGTAGTTATATGTAAGTAAATTGATAAAATTGAATTTTCTAATGAGAAAATTATAAGCACGCTTATGACGAGTTTGAATAACAAGTCGTTGTGCATAGACCCTTCGTCACTTTATTAACCGTTGCTAATCCTTCAGGTATCTACTCTTTGTTAATTTTAAGTTATTTTTAACGTTATTAAAAATGCATTCTATTTTCTAACTACGTACGCATTCAGATTCGTACCTATCTACATTTTTCTAATTATTTGAAATAGGAATAATTTTATTTATATGTAGATGCCATTATTTTTATTACTTTAGTTAGAATATTTTAGAAAAATTCTTAATAAAATTCCAAAAACTTATAATTTTTTTAAACGACATTCTATTTTATTCTTTTTTTTATTTTCTATTTTGGTTAGGTTAATTATATTAATTCAATGATGCTTTATAACATTAGCTTATTTTATTTAATTAAGTAGAATAACTTGCAAATTATTATTGAAATGTAGACTTTTTAACACAATTGTAAAATTTCAAAATTTTTAATTTACTACAATGGCTGTACATAAAAATAAAGGGGTTTTTTATATGTATTTATTGTTAAACATTAGATGGAAATATAACGCAAAATTTATGTTAAAGTTGTACTCTGGGCTCAACGGCCTTATATTTTGTGGTCTTTTTTAAAGTATTCATACTTATTTATTATCAATAGACACCTTCTAGGAAAATACCTTAATAGTCGGACACCCCATTATATCACGAAAAATTTTGTGTGGAAATGAACATTTCAAATTTATCATTAGCAACAATGTTCAACTTAAGAGATTACCTTGTGGGAGATGGGGCTGTCTTTTATAAACCACCACAAACAATAGTTACGTGCACGTCTCCGTATAAGGGGTATTTTAGATCGCATTTTTTTGATAGAATAAAATTTTTGATGTATTTGGACTTTGAGTTTAGTGACCTTATTAGCAAAGCTGGTCAGTTTCAGTCAAATAGGCAAGGGTTGGTGGCCAGGTACTTTTGGATTTACAACCGGTCATAAACATGATAACAAACACTGTTCAAATTTAATGTATTTCCGCTTTTGTAAATATTTGGATCTTATAATTTATAATTTTTATAACAATAAAAAAGTTGTAATTTGTAGAATACCAAAAGGATATTTAAATAAAAAAACTACACGAACGTACCGTTGGAAGTGTTTAATAAGCAAATCAAAACACTAGCCAGTGGGAACGAATTTTATTATTTTCAAGTTAACACAGATTTCAGTGGTTTCTCTTAAAGGACTAAACTTCGACTAAAATGTAAAAATTAATTCTTAGTTTATTCTTTCTCACACATGTGTGAGACCTACCCTTATGACACCAGTTACCGTAAATTAGAACTGAATTTTACGGAACGTTGGAAACCTGGAATTTTTATTTATTCCAACGCGTACTTACGTCTAAGTCTACGGTTTCAAATAAATTTTATACAATTTTATTCGTTTTCAATAAGTGAATCCATTAATCAGTAATTCACTAGATTATATCCGGTCTTTTTTAAGAAACTGTAACAAACGCCTTATTTAGGGGTTGGTTATCAATAAATTTTTATTGGAAACGTTTCATATTTTAATTCAATCGACGTTTTCTGACGACACTATTTTTCACCTCTTTTCACTAATACCAGATGGATAACGTGGCGTGAAGAAATATTCACCTAGCCAGTGCACACCTTTGATCTCTGTACTATCCACACTTAAAAACTTGGGATCGATTTGCGGCTTACTTTTGGCTGTACGGTGTGTTCTCAAACGCACCCTTGAAATTTTTCAAAAAATGGTTTTTCCATGTAGTTTTCGAACGGAGACTCTTAGCAACATCTGCTTTCTGGATACGATGGGGGGTCGGTTTATACATTCTGTGACACATTTTTTACCGCGGGGGACGACGAGGGTGGCGTCGGGACGGTTTTTAAGCAAACCTTATTTCTGCCGTTATTTAAGCGTTTCAAAAACAAAAAAAGATATAGACGATTCAATATAATTTCTCTAAGACGTTTTATCAAGTTTTATGCAAATTTAACCCTTTTTTGCAAATTTTGACCTAAAAGTCGGTTTTGCACGCAAAAATTCGGAATATTTTGTGTTTTTCCATACTTACGAATGATACTAAGATTTTTTCCCGCATTGAAAAAATTATACATTTAGAAATTTGATTTCTTAAATATCTGTTGTCCGCAAATATAGCGGGAATCTCTTCTCTTTGTTAACGAAGGGTCCAAAAGCAGGTAGCCCTGCTTGGGTTTCGGAAAGTGTTTATATTGGGATCTTTACTTAAACATTAGAAAATGTTTTAACGTTAAAAATTCCAAATAGGGGTCGCCATCTACATCATTTTATAGAAAATAACCATTTTACTAATATATTTAAAAATATCAGTTTTGAATTTTTATATGTATTTAGTAGGTACACCTGTTATTTTTTCCTACCAACTTTGTAATTTTTATGATGTAGCTTTAATTTATACTTCTCATATAATAGTTGTCTATTGCTAACCGTTATAAATTAATGTAAAAATTTATTACTACAATTATGATTAATAATAACAAATTGTGTTAAATATTTAGAAACAGATGCAACCAATTAGTAATATTTAAAAAAAACACAATGTTCTTGTCGTGCTAAAAATCTTATAAAGTTTTATCAATCAAAAATTATCAATTTAAAAAATGTATTTGATGTTTTAAACCAGTCTTACATTAGTTTAAAAAAATTAGTGAAACTAATTTTAATAGAATTATAGCAGTTTAAGTTGTTGTAACAAATAAGATTGTTAAATGTTAAATGTAAACAAATTACATTGATTTATTTTATGTTTTAGGTTTTATTACAATTACTTAGGTGTACATTTATTATTAATACTGTTTTAGATTTTTTTTGAGTGTATTGTTTGTTTTCAGTTCAATAATATGATTAATTTTATGGTATTACTTAAGGCTTCTCCTATTGTTTTTTTTTATAATATACAAATTGTCATTTTGTTTGAATTAGAAGGGTCTAGAATTATGATTATTTCGACATTCGCTAATCTGTGCATATTTGGCAAATATTTCGGACATACAAAAAGCGACTTGGTGAATCTTGCCATTCATTGGAAGATGTCGACATTTACCAGACTTCGGTCTTACACGGTAACATATATACCACGTATATCAACCATCGCAAAACGTAACACCCCCCATTTTCACATTATAATAGACATAACATACGGGAATTCGATATTTGCGACGTTTTTCTGGAACGTAAGGGTTACTGTATATCTCTTCGTATTATTTGTTACGCAAAACAAGTGGTAAATTGCAATCCAAATACGAATTGAAAAATATGTATTTTTTGTGAAATGAACGATAAATGTGTATTGTTTACATAAAACCCATTTCAGAAAATGACAGGTAAAAATTAGAAAGTTATAAGCCAAAACTTCTGGAGAACCTCTGCGGAAGCGAGAATCAGATAGAGGCATTCCAAACGATCCTTGAACTTTAGAACCAAATTGCGATAATCTTTTCATTAATTCATAAACAGAAATAATATCTCATTTCAACTGTAACGTCTGTTTTTACATCAAAATAGCTCTCGATACAACAAATCGGCCATTCGCTGGATGCTTTACCATATTCACGCTTTTATAGGGTACATTAATTTAAAAATCTCTGTAAATACGCGAGCGGTTGTTTCTTAGCCCATTATAAAAACATTTCAAAATTTATTATTGCAGTATCCTAATAAACATTTTTAACTAAGCAGTGCAATTTAAGAAAATCATAAACATGTTTTATTGGTAGCTGTCAAAAATTGAGATTTCAATAGGCAGGTAGTAACGCTTTGTTTAGTTTCCATCAGTGGCGATTTATGTTTTAAGAAAAGGACGGTAGATACTAGATTTGAGTTTAAAAACCATAATAAATGCAGTTTAAATTTTATGACGTTTTAGAGAGGCAAAATTTAAGGGCTTCCTCAACATCTATTTTTTTTTGTCTGTTCAGTTAGAAAACTTATGTTCAGAAGATCGGTGCGCTTTGTATATATATATGTGTGTGTGTGTGTGTGTGTGTGCGCGTGTAGGTGCGTGTTTTTTTTTTTTTTTTTTCTTAAGGGGTCGAAAATGCATTTACGCATTCCAGACTCGAGTGTTTTGCCTGGATATGTGGGACTCAAGCATTAAGCTAATACCCACTAAAAAACATTCCCTTTTTCTCCGGCCTATAATCCCCGCGGTACCGCCGTTAGGCATTACTTCGCGGGGGAGAGGATCTAGCTACTGCTCTTCCTTCTGGTCGCTAAAGGTATTTTCCTTCCTTCTTCCCAGCTTTCGTTCTTTTTCAATGGAGCGCAGGTCTGTTAGGACTTCTTTAGCATATTCGCTGACAGCGTTCCAGGCATCTTTTGAGAACAACATTGCTTCTATTAATGTCTCCGGTTGAATCCTCTGGTTCAAGATCCTCTCCAACTCATCACGCTGTGAATCGAAACGGGGACACACGAAGAAAACGTGCTCCGCATCTTCAGTGACTCTTGGGCAAGACGGGCACTCCGGGGAATCATCATGCTTGAAGCGATGGAGATATGCTCGAAGCAGCCGTGTCCCGACAACATCTGCGTTAGATAATAGTTGGCCTCGCCATGACTTCGTCTCAGCCAAACATCGATCCTTGGTATAAGACGGTGTGTCCATCTTCCCTTCTTCGCGGCATCCCATTGGAGTTGCCATCGGCTTATGCTGTTCCGCCGTTCTTCTGTTTTGAGTTCCACCGCGCTCAATGTAGTTGACCTTTTTCGATGATAAAGGACCCGTCTTTCCTCAGCTAGAACTCTAAGGGGCAGACTTCCGGAGATGACGCATACCGCTTCCTCTGATATTGTGCGGAAGGCACTGGCTACTCTCAGAGCACTCTGTCGATAGATTGGACCCGCTTTTCTCCATGATTCTTGCGTCTCTAGTGCTTCAATCCAAATGGGTATCCCATATGTGAGCACTGATGTTACTACTGATGACAGCATTACTCTTCTGCTCTGCTTTGGTCCACCGATGTTTGGCATCAGTCGTGCTAGGTTCGCTCTCACTGCTGACGCTTTGGCACTGACATGCTCTACTTGTTGCTTGAAGTTAAGACGGGCATCGAGCATCACTCCCAGATACCGGATGTACGGTTGTGATGTGATTTCATGTTCTCCGACTTTTAACTTAATGGTTTCCATCACTTTTCTGTTGGTAATAAGCACAGCTTCGGTTTTATGCTCAGCTAACTTCAAATTCACCATATCCATCCATAGGTTAATCCGTCTGAATGTGATATTGAGGCCAGATTTATCTCTTCTATATACTTCGCAACAATGACCACGGCTACATCGTCTGCATACGCTACCAGTTTCACTTCCGCTGGCAATGCTATTTTCAGGAGGCCATCATACATGATGTTCCATAGTAGGGGACCTAGAACCGAGCCCTGTGGAACACCACCAGTAATATTATACTCCTTAAGACCACTTTTTGTGTCGTATTTAAGAACTCTGTTTGTGAAGTAGCTTGCTACTATTCTACACAAGTATCCTGGAACTTGTTTCTCTTCGAGGGCACGCATTATGCAGTTCCAGCTGGCGGAATTAAAAGCATTTTTTATGTCTAAAGCAACTACCAAGCAATACTTTTTTGTGCCACCTTTCCATCTTTTTCCAGCAATCGCCCCTTAGCTGTGTTGGTGACCAGGTTTATTGCATCTAGGGTAGACCGTCCTTCTCTGAAACCATACTGGTTGTCTGTTAGAAATGGGTCGACTACTGCCTCTATTCTTTGGTGGATTATCCGCTCTAATATCTTACCCGCCGTGTCCAACATGCAGAGTGGGCGGTAAGATGATGGTTTATCAGGTGGCTTCTTTCCTTTCGGGAGCAATACGAGTCTTTGCTCTTTCCATCTTCTAGGAAAAATTCCTTCTTTAAGACATGCATTGTAGGTCTCTATAAATAATGTCGGTGCTGCTTTGATGGCTGTCTTTAATGCCACATTTGGAATTCCATCCAATCCCGGCGCCTTATTATTCCCTACACGATTGCATGCCTCCATCAATTCTACCTCTGTGACAGGTGGAATGTCTTCAAGGTTAAGCTGTAGGGACGAGTAAGTCAACTCACGTTGTCGAGGGAACAGCGTGAAGACGATCTTCTCTAGAAGCTGTGGGCACGTAGGTGCAGGCATTGGCTGGCACTTCAGGTGTGTCATGACTACCTTGTACGGTCTGCCCCATGGATCCTTATCTACTTCTTCGACGAGCTCCTTCCAGCAGCGTCTTTTATTATCTTTGATGGCTTTGTTCAGTTCCTGACGGGCCTTTTTGTACTCTGCCACCAGCTCTGCAGAGTTGGGTCGTCGGTAGCCACGCTGGGATATTCTTTTTCTTCTGAGGCACTCTGTACGGAGAGAGCTGATGTGATCACTCCACCAGTGCACTGAAGGTCTTCCATTTATTCCACGTTTCCGGGGCATACAGGCGTCGCAAGCCTGGGTCACTCTCTTCATTAGTTCTTTCGTTTTATCTTCTGCCCTTTCTGTGTTAAGCTGCTCGCAATCTAGAGCTACCACCAGTACAGTTGGGTCAAAGGATTTTACCCTCCAACCAATTGCATTAGTTCGTCTGTTTGCTTTTCTTCTTCTAGGGTCTTGTCCAGTCGATATTTCCCACAGTATTGCGTTGTGGTCACTGGCTGTATAAGTGTTAATTACTTCCCAAGAAAAGCTTTCTCTTGTTAGACTGCTGCTGACAAATGTAAGATCCACTATTGAGCTTGCCTCTCCTTTTGAATATGTTGGGGTCTCACCGGTATTAAGTAAGACCACATCTAGTGTAGCCATCGCCTCGAGTAGTGCCTTTCCCCTTGCATTAGTGTACTTGCTACCCCAATCTATAGCCCAAGAGTTAAAGTCACCGGCTATTGCTACGGGGGAATATTGTCTTGCATCCTCGATAAGCCGATCAAGAAAATCTGCAAATTGTGCAGTAGGGAGACTAGGCGGTGCATAGCAACTGTAGAAACGAATACTGTCCACCCATGCTGCTACAAAACCGGCCTCTCCATCATTGACTGCACTCTGGAATGGAAGAGTGCTACAAGCCCAGATGACAGCTTTAGAGGTGCCATCCGACTCCCAAGGTTGGGTGCTCAGGTGTCTGTATGGCTCCGCTATCAATGCTAGGTCTACCTTCAGTTCACGCACGGTTTGTACGAGCAAATCGTGTGCTGCCTCACAGTGGTTTAGGTTTAGCTGTAATATCTTCATGTCCGTCCGTTTTGCAACTTAAGGAGTGCCTCTTTGTATACCGGGCATCTGCTGGTGCCAGCATGGTGGGCAATATTCTCTGTACCGTGTTGTTCAGCACACAGCGCACATCTAGCCGAATTTTTACAGTCAGCAATCTTGTGCCCATCCTGTCCGCATTTAATGCAGAGTCTTGACCGATCTACTTTGCTTTTGCATTGGGCCCCAACATGTCCAAAATGCCAACATTTATAACATCGGATTGGTCTTTTCACAATTCTTATTCTGCAGTTGACCCAGCCAATCCTGATTTTACCATGTTCCCCTAGCACTTTCCGCGCTACTGGTTCTGCTAGTGTCACTGAAGCAGTTTGGGTACCTCTAGAGGCGCTGCGCAGTGATTTAATTGCGTCCAACGAGATCTGGTATTCCTCTCCAGCTGCCTTTTGCAAGGCTACCACGATATCTTCCTTCGTTGTCGTGTCATCTAGGTCTCGTATTTCGAGGTCTTCCTGCGGCTCTTTGTTGATGACTGTAGCGTCCTCTTTTAAAAGACTAGCGATAGTCTTCTGTAGCCCCTGGCCTTTATCTTTGTTCTCCCTAGAGAGAATAATCAGCAGATCTCCAGTAGCTGTCCTGCGGATTTGGTCCACCGTAGAGCGGACTTGGTCGTCAGGAATGTCCTTCTTGATCCGGCAAAGAATATTGGCATAGCTGTCTTTCTGACTCGGGCGAATGATCAGCGCATTTGGTCTGGGCGGTGATTTTCGTGGATTTTTCTGCTTAAACTTTGGCCGAGATTTCTCAGGCTTTGGCAGTAGCTGCTTCGAAGGCTGTTTCAGATGATGCTCTCTGACTTGCTTCTTCTTATGCTCCTTCGATTGGACAAGCTTCCAGTTTTCTTTGTGGTCGGAGTCCTGCAATACCTCCTTGTCGAAAGAGCTCAATCTTGAGTCTTTCTTCTTTTCCACCTGTTTATCCTCCGATTGAGCAGATGCCCGTTGCTTTCTTTTATCGCACCTGTTATCCCTTTTTTCCTCGGCTACTGAATCACTATCTGCTTCGGCTCCAGTGTCCATTTCTGTCACCGTTTCAGTGGTTTTTTGGCCACCTGACAAAGCTGTTGTTACTGACATCTTTGGCGTAGTATCTCGAAATCGTTGTTTCAAGGTCCCCCATTCTTCATCCAGTATTTTAAATCTTATTAAGGCATTACCGATACTAGTCGCCGTGGCCTTTATCTCTTTGTGGACATTTAGCTTTGTTTTCAGGAACTCTTGATGTTCGATAATGAGCTTCTCATCAGTTTCATCTTCTTTTTTATTGATATTTAACTTTTTTTCCATACTATTCCCACGAGTACCTAGGGAAGGTCAACAGTCGACCCCAGCAGAGCCCCGGATGCTGGAGCAAGGCCACTTACTTACACCTGGGATTATTATAAAAAAATAAGTTTTTGCGTAATCTTTTTAAAATAACTTTAAAAGGGCATATGCTTATAAGCGTGTCAAAATTGCCGGGGGCAATATTTAAACGCTACTTTGGGGGTACGTAAGGTACTTATAAAGTACTAAGACCGTGAAAATCTCAGATTTTTAACTCAGCCTGTTTTCGAGAAAATAAAAAATACTAAACAATTGAATTTTTTTACTCAGGAACGGCTTAATCGATTTTGATAAAATTTGAGTGTGTTATAGTATCGCAGGACAAAATAACAGTCGTATAAAATTTCATTATCCAGTAAAAACAAATTAAAAAATATTTTTTTATGTATGGTATTATTTGGGCCAAATTATGAAATAATTTTTTAGAAGCCTTACATTCTTTTATATAATAGGGGAGTGTTCCCGGGTATGAGACGGGCTCCAGATATGAGAAAGTCAATTATTTTTATTATGGAATGTTAATATGGCCGATCTGAATACTGTCAAATATTTCTTTGATCATCAGTCATGTTTTGTGCTAAGAGTGAAATGAATCGACGCATTGCTTATATCACCTGCAAACATCGTATGTGAAATAGCATGGGGAAAAGTTTTGATTTTTTTAAAGTGTTGTTTTTTCATGTAAATCAATTAAAAAAGAAAGTGTAATGTATAGCATTTAGTGTTTTTTTTATATTTTACGATACAATATTGGATTAGGCCAAAATGTGGTTAGAAAACAATTTTTTTTTAAATTATTATAATGTTGTCATTGTCCGAATATGAGACACAGCATATTACCACCACCCAATTCTTTTGAAGTGCGCAAACATGTGTACAAGCATCTACACATGCAAACATTGTGACGATTATGAAGAGGAAATTGATAAATAAAAATTATGGAAAACATAAAAAATTAAAAATTTGAAATAAATATGAGGTTTTCACTTTATATTTTACAATTTTAATGTATTTTGTAGTGTCTCATACCTAGATACAAATTTTTTCTTGTCAAAAAATGATGGTTAAAAATTGTTCATAAAATTTAGCATGTTAATGGAATCACAAAACTTTCTGCGGATAAAAGTTGTGTATTTTCATTACCTTTCCAACAATGAATAGAACACCCGACTTTATTTAACCAGTAAAAAAATTTGGCTCATAAACAAAACCCGTCTCATACCCGGGTACACTCCCTTATATATTTTTTCAATTGATTCTAAGTGGTGCGCCCCACAAAAAAAATAAAAATTATATGTTACTATAAAGGCCATAAGCATAGTGACTCAGTCGCAGAGGAATATCGTAATCATCTTTCGACAATAGGTATAGGTTGGTTGTAATAAGATACATTGATCGTGCAACTTTTAGATTTTTATTTTAGTTTAGTAATAAATAAAAAAAAAATTTAATACGATTTAACCGATTTTAGCAAATTGGACACATTATAGATGTATATAAGGCTATACTCCGCAGAAGAACAGCTTATAATCTTCATTTTCGTTAATTCGAAGCATTTTATAATTCCCTAAATTATAGTATTGATTAGTAAATATTTCCAAACTCGAAGTTAAATTTTACAACTTTCTATAAAATACCTGGAGGGTTAAGAACGTCTGGGTTCCCTCTTATTGCTGGCTAAAAGCTCTATTGTAAACTAAGGTGTTTTGACGGCGGCACTTCAATGGGATTTAAAAACTAATTTATGTTTAAATGCCTTATTGACAGTTATGAATTTTAAAGGGGTTTTACCGTTTATTTCACAAGAAAAGAAACTATTTTTGCATTTTAGTTTTCAGTTTGAAAGATATACGCGGACTAACAAATGTGTTTTACGTTCTTTATAGTTTGTAACAGAGTATAACAGAAAATCTAAAAAAATTTAATACTTTTTCTAAAATTATTTACGTATTAATATAGAGTGTAAACGAAAATTAAAAAGTTTAAGCATAAGGGAGAAAATTAATCTTATAAAAGAAGTGGAACGTGGGCTCAAAAGAAAAAAGGATATAGCCAAAGACTTTGGTATTCCCGCAAATACTTTATCAACCATTTTAAAAATCACTGACCTAATTGTAGCTGCTGAAGATAAAAAATGACCACCATTCTAGAAAAAGGCTAAAAGAGTCTCTTTTTCCCAATCTGGAGAAAGCTATGATTGAATGGTTTAGGTATGCACGTAATAAAAATATTCCGATCTTGAGACCTGTACTGTTATAAAAATTAGAAAAGTGCGCGCCTATTACATTTTGATAATTTCAAAGCAAGTCAGGGTTGGCTGGAGAATTTCAAAAAAAGGAACCTCGTCATTCAAAATGTAATATGTGGTTAAAGTGCAAAAGTGTCTGAAAACGATTGTGAACTTTGCAGGCATAAAGTTTTAACACCATTACTGCAAGAGTATGAACATAGCAATATTATTAACGCCGATTAAACTGCTTTGTTTTTTAAATGCTTACCGGATAAAACTTTGACTTTTTTAAATGAAAAGTGTTACGGTGGGAAACGCAGTAAGGAAAGAGTGACTTTGATGGTAGGAGCTAAAAATGAATGATTTATATATATATACTTATACGTAAGTGTGTAACTGACTTTTTTTAATAACTCGAATTATTGATAATTCGAATTACTTTGGTGTCCCTTCGACTTATCGAGGTTCGACTGAATGCCAAATCATGGCTAAAACAGTCTCACATTTATTTTTGTGCCATCTTCATTGGGCACTGCATTTTTTTGTTTTTTTTAGGGCTTTTGATTACATCCGTACCACCTGTGAATAAATTATACGGTCGAAAATGCCATTTAGGAAAGTTTTGTTTATTTTTCTACCGATATTGATCATTTTTATGTCATTTTGCGTTTCTTATCAACTATTAATTTTAACCACTCAAAATGTTTTTTGATTATATCGTCGTTATTTATAAACCGATTTTGACTATTCTTAAACAAAACAAAAGAAAATCGAGTACTTTATTGAAACATAAGTCGTGCTAGACGCCGAAGGCACTAAACGCGCAGCGTTTTTAATACGCGTCCATTGCGGTCCAAAACAAAATCGCGTAGCGATTTTGTCTGAAAAATTCGCGAAGCAAATTTTGCTAGTTATATACTTTATATACTTATAAAAAAATTTCGAAAAAACCTACTTTTCGGGGTCTAACTGCCGTATTTATCGTCCGATTTTCGAGCTTAAGCACCCGGTCGACGAAGATTTCGAAAAAATTAAGATGAGACCGGGGCTCGTCTCCGTAGGTCCAACCTCCGTGGAGCTACGGAGGAAATAAGAAGCTCCGAGACGCCAAAAAAAATGCGTTTTTTGCAAATATCTCGAAATCTAGAGGGTCGACGTACCCCCGAGGGTACATCATTAAGGTGGTCCGTCCCCGAGACCCGTATCTAGATACCGCTAGCCATTCAAGCGGCATCTTCTCCTAGGCTAGGCAAGAAAAGGGCTTCGTTTGGTGCTTTTCCGGTTCTTTTGCCTCCAGCTCGTGCACCGCCGCCACCGTCGTTCTCGGCGCATCGATTTCTAGAACAAAGTTGTAGCGAAATAACGCCGCTACGAAGGACCGAAATCGAAATTTCCGAATTCCTTTTCCTAAGCGACGTAAGGCCGTTCGAACACAAAAATCGACGTTTTCTGAAGACACAAATTTTTACCTCTTTTCACGAATACCAGGTGGATAACGTGGCGAGAAGTAATATTCACCTAGCATGGGCACCCCTCCGATCTCTGAGCTATCACACTTGAAAATTTGGGATCGATTGGCGGCTTACTTTTGGCTGTCCACGTGTTCGCAAACGCGACCTTGACTATTTTCAAAAAACGGTTTTTCCATGCAGTTTTCGAACGGGGACTCTTAGCAACATCCGCTTTCGGATACGATGGGGTCGGTTTATACTTTCTGTGACACATTTTTTACCGCGGGGACGAAGGGTGGCGTCGGGACGGTTTTTAAGAAAACCTTATTTCTGCCGTAATTTAAGCGTTTTAAAAACCAAAAAGATATAGACGACTCGATATAGTTTCTTTAAGAGGTTTTAAAAGTTTTATGCAAATTTAACCCTTTTTGCAAATTTTGACCTAAAAGTAGGTTTTGCACGCAAAATTCGCAATTTTTTGTTTTTCATAGTTACGAATGATATTAAGATTTTTCCGCTTTGGAAACATTATACATGTGTTAATAAAAATTTAGAAATTTGATTTCTAAATTATGTGTTGTCTGCAATATAACGGGAATCCTTCTCTTTGTTAACGAAGGGTCCATAAGCAGGTAGTTGTTTGGGTTTCGGAAAGTGCGTCGTCCTTGATCTTTTATATGGGGATCTTTACCTAAACATTAGAAAATGTTTTAACGTTAAAATTTTAAATAGGGTCGCCATCTACATTATTTTATAGAAAAATATAAAACGAAATAGAATGAGGTGAATTAAACTCACTTATTTATATAAAGCAACATTTTGGCGTACCATTGTCAATCGTTAATATATATACCAATTTTGTTTCTTTAAATTTTAAACACATCAATTAAAAAATTATTTTCTACAAAATTCGTTAAATGTACAGTTCTTTTGGTAAAATAAGCATTTTCTAACATATTTAAAATTAATTTATAATTACATAAAAAAATTTTAATTTCGTTTTTTATTGAAATTTATAAGATTTACAAATATAAACAATAATTATTTTATAAAATATAATTAAAATATTAAACAAAAAGGAATTAACATTAAAACTCAATAATTCTAATGTGTCAAAATAAATTTTAAATATAAAATTAACTATGATTTAATATTATATAGTCAATAAAGTATATATTATTTAGAATATAGATGCAATTTTATATTTAAAATTTTCATTTTGAACATGTAAATTATTGATTTTAATGTTAACTTCCTTTTATTTAAGTATTTTATAATTTATATTATTTTATAAAAACTGTATTATTGTTTATTTGTTAATTTTCAGTTGTTGATAAAGTTTCAATAAAAAACGAAACGTTAATTAACAATTTGTGGTTTTATTTGTCAATCCAGTGAAATTACATTTATAAGTATTGGACTAACATTATATTATATTTAAAAATATCAGTTTTGAATTTTATATGTATTTAGTAGGTACCTGCTATTTTTTTCCTGCCAATTTGTAATTTTTATGATGTAGCTTTAATTTATACTTCTCATACACTAGCAAAAATTAAAGGGTCAAAAAATTTCCGATATTTTATGGTGTTTTTGACAGGCTGTATTATTTTATATTTTAGGTTTTATTACAATTACTTAGGTGTACATTTATTATTAATACTATTTTAGATTTTTTTAGTGTATTGTTTGTTTTCAGTTCAATAATATGATTAATTTTATGGTATTACTTAAGGCTTCTCTTATTTTTTTTTTATAATATAAAATTTTCATTTTGTTTGAATTAGAAGAATCTAAAATTATGTATTATTTCGACATTCGCTATCAGTGCATATTTGGCAAATATTTAAGACATACATAAAGCGACTTGGTGAATGTTGCCATTTACTGGAAGATTTAGACATTTACCAGACATCGGGTTTACACGGTAACATATATACAACGTATATCAACCATCGTGGAACGTAAACCCCATATTTTCACATTAAGATAGACATAACACGTTTACAATTTTTTAAATCGAAATAGCTCTCGATACAAAAATCGGTCATTCGCTGGATGTTTTACCATATTAACGCTTTATATACATTAATTTAAAATTCTCTGTAAATACGCGAGCGATTGTTTCTTAGCCTGTTATAAAAACATTTTCAAAATTTATTATTGCAGTATCCTAAAAATTTTAACCAAGCAGTGCAATTTAAGAAAATCATAAACATTATATTTTATTGGTAGCTGTCAAAATTTAGATTTCAATGGGCAGGAAGTAACGCTTTGTTTAGTTTCTATCAATGGCGATTTATGTTTTAAGAAAAGGACGGTAGATACTAGATTTGAGTTTAAAAACCATAATAAATGCAGTTTAAATTTTATGACGTTTTAGAGAGGCAAAATTTGAGGGGTTCCTGAACATCTATTTTGCTGTCTGTTCAGTTAGAAAACTTATGTCCAGAAGATCGGTGCGCTATATATATATATATATGCGTGTTGTGTGTGTGTGGGCGTGTGCGTGTGCGTGTAGGTGCGTGTGTCTGTGCATGTGTGATTGTCCACCAAAGCAGGACGAAATGGCAGGATGTGAGGATATTAAAAAAAAAGCAAGGTAAAGCTTATTATAAAAAATAGGTTTTTGTGTAATCTTTTAAAAGAACTTTAAAGGGCATATGGTTATAAGCGTGTCAAAATTGCCGGGGAAATATACCCACTTTGGGAGTACGTAAGGTACTTATGAAGTACAGTGGTACCTCGATATACGAGTTTAATTCGTTCCGTAACCTTGCTCGTATGTCAAATTTCTCGTATCTCAAAGCAATTTTCCATTGAAATTAATTGAAATGCCATTAATCCGTTCCAGCTCCCAAAACATCACCTCAGTTGTTTTTACCTTAAGTGTTTTTGAATAAGAAAATGTATTTACAAAAAGAAACATTTATAATGTTTATAAATAACAAATACATATTCTATAAAACATAATAAAAAAAGTGAAGTGCTTACGGAAGCGCTTAATTTTCATTACTGGTCTTCGCTTTTTCGTCACGCTTTGCTCATTTTTACCTGCAGATAGTTTAAAAAAACTGTCCTCGTATCTCAAATCTTGCTCTCATCTCAAAGCAAAATATCGCTCGCTCGGCGGCTCGTATCTCAAAACACTCGTATGTTAGGGCACTCGTATATCGAGGTACCACTGTATTAAGATCGTGAAAATCTCAGATTTTTAACTCAGCCTGTTTTCAAGAAATTAAAAATACTAAAAATTTAATTTTTTACTCAGGAACGGCTTAATCGATCTTGATAAAATTTGAGTGTGTTATAGTATCGCAGGACAAAATAACAGTCGTATAAGATTTCATGATCCAGTAAAAAAATTCAAAAATATTTTTTATGTGTGGTATTATTTGGGCCAAATTATGAAATAATTTTTAGAACCCTTACACTCTTTATATAATATATATTTTTCAATTGATTCTACGTGGTGCGCCCCAAAAAAATAAAAACTATATTTTACTATAAAGGACATAAGTAGATTACTCGCAGAGGAATATCGGAATCATCTTTCGAGAGTAGGTTGGTTGTAATAACATACGTTGATCGTGCAAGTTTCAGATTTTTATTTTAGTTATGTAATAAATAAAAAAATCATTTTTAAATACGTTTTAACCGATTTTAATGAAATTTGGACACATTATAGAGGTATAGGTATAAAGGCTATACTCCGCAGAGGAACAGCTTATAATCTTAATAATAACACAGGTCAACACGAATTTTGTCTTAGATAAGAGAGTATGAAATTTCGATAGATCTATCGATAGTTAGACAAAAAAATAAAATATGTCCCGATAAAGTTTGCTTTTGTATGCAGGAGAACGGTTGATATATATTTTAGAAAATCCATATTTTCAATTTTTATTTATTGATAAATAGAAAGAAATATATTTATATATAAATTTTTATCAACTTTTACTATCATATCAAATTACAAAATAGTGAAAAGGAATATAAAAGTGAACCTTATTACTTTTTTTTATGTTTATAAGTACTTTCTCTCAGTAAACCCTAAATGTATTGCCCATTTTACTTTTTCACCTCGATATCAACCTAAAGTAAATAAATATAAAAAACACATTTATTTATTTAATAAACATATGATTTTTAGATTTAAGACTTTCGCGGTATTTTAAAAATACCAGAATTATTAAATGCTTTTTTTATATACGGCAACTCAAAAAGATATTATTATTATAATTACCAAAAGCAACCTTTTAAGGAAAATGGGTGTTTTCCTTTATTTTGGAGCATAATGAATAAAAAATCATAAAATAAATTTTAGAACAAAGACAAAATTCTTTTGCCGAGCTGTGTAATCATTAGAAACAGGCAACTTTTTTAAAATATTCTTTTTTAAATTTTTGATAACGTTGTGAAACACTTTGAAACTAATTGTTTTTATCTTTTCGATGTAAAATAACAAATCAAATACTTAAATAGATTAAAATAGTATGCTACATTAAAAAATACTAATAACCCATTTCTTTATAAAAACCGGAAGTAGAGCAAAATTGATAGTTATTGCAGCGGATAGATCATATAAATTAAACAAGTTATGTTTCTTAAAACAATTAGTATCTTGCTATTTTAGATAAGAGGGTTGACATTATTTCCGATTAAATCAAAACTAAAACAAACAAAATTAATATTGATGCCAATGAATAGATTGTATAAAGTAAATAATTTTTATACATGTAGTTTTTTGAAAATCGTATTAATGTACCAGTTATAAGTTCGTGGCATTTTAAATAAGAGACCCGGTATGTTATTCTACATCAAATACTATTATGCGAAAAACATTTTAAAGAGTGAAATGAACCCCAAAGTTAACCACCTTAGGGCATGGTTTTAAGGTTTCACATACTTACAGTTAATAATAACCTACTTAAAATTATTGAAAAAATATGGCTTGAACAGTGTTAAATTTTACAAATGGTAATATTATACATTATCGAGTTATTAAGAGAACTTGAGATCGACAATTTTCTTTACAAATATTTCAAATTGAAAAAAATCAGAGAAAATTTTAAATGAGATTTGTTGCGAGTATTAAATTTTGGAAAACATTTTCATTTAATCGTTGGTCTGTATCTTCTAATAACCGAGAGACTAATGGTAAGCATCGAAATATGGACACAGTATATGATATATTTGTTCATAATAAACAAACAAAATTGATGACGTTATCATTCTTGTTTTTCAATTATTTAAACACGAATTATTTGTATTATGTCAGTTCGTTACGAGAACTGTTTCAAAATTTTGGATTCTATAGAACTAGATTTTTTATTAGAATAATTATTAGAAGAGGATGCGAGTTTAGAACCTTATAAACAAATATTTTACAGTTTGATAACTCCACATTTTAAATACAGAGACAGATGTCATATATACTTTTACGACTATTAAGTGGAGATACAAATTATGATTCATTGGTTTACGACTATAGGGCTGCAATGAAAGTCCCAAAATATACAAATTAGGCCAGCCCGTTTTTAGAATACGCCAACCTTAAAAATTTTAAATAACGGAAAGCATTGTGATTTTAGTAGTGTACAAGATATAATAATCTAAATTATAATAATCTAAAATTTAAAATTGTTTGGTCACTTATTGAATATAAATATTTTATTTAAAAATTTATTTTATTACGAAAACCACATTCAAAACTTTTGCAGTAGTAGTAAATGTACTGCCGAGCCAAGTTGTTGACTGAAAGTATATACTACAGTAAAACCTCTCTAACACGACTAGAGTCGATTCTTGCTCAAATTGTTTTTTTGGAGAGGTGGTCGTTTTAGAGAGAAAGGACAAAGATAGACAATGCAAATATAATAACGAATACTATATTAGATTAAAGGCAGTTATTATTTATCACACGGAGAAAAAAATATTGTCAAAATAACCATACGTATCGCTATTTTAGCTATACGTTGTATAGTCATCTTTCACAGGGATACACCGTATAGCTAATTTAGCTATCCGGAGTTTCCTTATTGCGGATCGTCAAAGTAACGATACGTATTATTGTTTTAGACATCCAAACGATTTTGGTCATGGTGATTAAACGGTTATGCACAGAGAACAAAATATCGTCAAAATGACGATACGTATCGCTATTTTATTTATACAAATCCTTAAATTGACTGTAAATTTACCTACACGACGGAAACTGCACACGTTCATGAGAGTTCTTCGTTGAACGCTTGAATCAAATAAATAAATCCTTATTATAAGTATAATATGTAGCGCTGTTTTGATCATACTATGAACTGTCAAATTAACTTATAAATGTCATTACATTAGCCAAGCGAATAGTTGTTCTGACAATACGTCAATTGAGGATACGTCAGATAGTTATTTTGACGATATTTTTTTCTCCGTAGAGAATTATATTGTTATTAAATCAAAGTTATTATGAACAGAGTAGTATTCTTATATATACACGGATACAATATAGATGAAGTTTTTTTTACTTTACGGAGAATGAAAGAATTAAAATGTCAATCGGGCTTAGAATCATAAATAATGCAGGTAAATGCATTTTGTTTAACGTACGCCCGCTTTTGTAGCTATTATCTATAGGTACAAAATTTTCTAAGTTTAAAAAATTTTGAAAAGTATCGGTCGCGCAATTAATGGTCGCGGTCGGGTTAAAGAGTGGTCATCTAAAAG
Organism: Sinopyrophorus schimmeli; assembly: GCA_036325965.1. Lineage (NCBI taxonomy): Eukaryota > Metazoa > Arthropoda > Insecta > Coleoptera > Elateridae > Sinopyrophorus > Sinopyrophorus schimmeli. Next base: position 55,865 of record JARFIZ010000172.1, read on the forward strand.
AAATTTTTTAAGAAGAATTAAATTACGATATATCTGTTCTGAAGCATAATGACCGCTTTTTGAGGTGGTCTCCTTATAGAGATGATCGCCACGAGAGATTTTACTGTAAATTAAATCGAGTGATCCATGATTTAGTCACAGGGTATACATGTAATCAAAAACATCGAAAGAACCAAAAAAATCATATAATTAGCTAAAGGTTAATTTGTCATTTTTTGAATCGAGCGTGAATGGACTTGATTAATAACTTCGAAAGAATTGCAAAAAATTAAAAAATTGATTATATTGTCAAATTTCTTAGGTTGCATCACTCTTGCTAATCACATGGAATGCTTTCGAAATATACTTACTTATAGAAAAGTTAACATATCAGCGAGCATGGAAAATTTTAATAGGGATATGAAAATTTGTTTTTTTAGACTTTGATTGTTTGTTTAATATATCTTCGTCTTATACTACCCCTATTTAGAGTCAAACTTGCTACTTATTACGTATTAAATGCAAATTTCCCTTTTGTTAACGGTACCTACGTCTTTTTGCCGATAAATGTCGAATGAGAATATTGTTTAGCTAAAACGAATTAATTTTGAGGTATTTTTTACATCCTAAACGATTTAATGGCACCCCGTGATGTACACGAACGGATCATTTTCTTTATAATTTTAATTTCTTAAACGTTAACTTTGGCTTAAAAAATGTTAAGAAACCAATTAAAAGGTAATTTTTTTGCCGATTGCAATTCTCACTATAAAAATGTGTACTTTTAAAGGCTTAAAAGGAAAATGGAAAAAGCTTTAAAATTATGGTATACACGATATGACGCGGCTTTAGTAAACAGAAAAGTTTTAAAAGACCTTCACACCAGCTCGCACCCTCTGATAGCAGAGCTTGCGGATCACAAATGATTCGTGGAAATTTTGTTCTTCTGGAGGTAAATATCGTATCCTAGCACTGCCGGCAGCGGCACTTCACAATCCAAAACAAAATCAAAAGCTCTATTTGACGACATTTGCAATGAATTTTAAAGTGTAAGAATGGTCAATTTGACATAAACTTTTTTAAGAAAAATTAATAACTTAGCAAATATTTTAGTTCCATGGTTATTTGAAAAGATGTTTCTACATACTTTTGCTAGAGCCGAAGGCCTTAAACGCGAAAGCGTTTATTTACAAAAAATGAACAAGTAGTTATTTCATTATTAAGCGGCATACAATATTGATAAAGTTATTTTAATGATGGTAAGGAATTAATTTTACTTTAATTTACTTTTTGTTCACAAAGCAATTTTGTTCTGATCACACCATTCTAAAGTTTTGGATGTTTTTAAGAAAATATAACTTTTACCATGAATCGAATGTCTTAAACGCAAAGCATTTAAATTATATAATGAAATTAATTTCACAGCAGATTACACAAAATCGCGAAGCGATTTTGTCTATCAGAATTGCAAAGCGAATTTTGCTAGTTAAAAATATAAAATGAATCTGAGAAATTTGTGGAATTGTTATGGTTAATAATCAATAAAATATGTTACGTAATTACATAAAACAAAATTATACGTAATTAGGTACATTGAAGAGTTTTTATATTGAATAAGAATCGTATAAATGCAAATATTAATACATTTTAAATGTAAGTAGGTACTTGTTTTGAGAAAAGACTATCAGAATAAACTAAGCAGTGGGCCTTAACATGAATTATCCTTAATTTTTATAAAGTATTGTTTATATTATCAGAATTTTTGCAAAAGTGTACTAAATATTGAAATGTTTTAAAGTAAAAAAATAAAAAAAATTGAAAATAATATTAATGTGTTTAATAAGTGGTCTGATTTTAATGTAATTTTTATCAATTATAAATAATATAACTATGTAATTGTAACAAAATTGCAACTATTTGTGATTTAAGAAAAATGAAAAAAGTTCTTGATATTTAATTTTTTTTTAATATATTCCTCGCAAAAATTAAGGGAGCTAAAAAAATTCCAAATTATTTGTTGTTTTTTGGCGGGCTGTATTTAGGTGAAAAATGGTCAGATCAAGGTCGGTAAAAACACTTTTTGAAGCTCCAAGATTCTAGTTTTCAGATTTTGTTCTCAAAAATTTTTAGGAGAAACGGTTTTCACGTGAAGATACCAAATAGTGCAAAGAACAATTTTTTAAAATTTTATGCATTTTATTTTTGGTCCACGGGTTTGGAAATTATTTTGAGCTAAACCATTGCATGAGTCAGACAACCGTTTATCCAGCTTTAATTTCTTTTCTAAATTTTTTTTTCTACGTTGATTTCTCGCGGAGTTATCGGATTTTGAAAGAAAAAAGTTCCTTTTGTCTTCAACCACTGATATCTCAGCAACCAATGAGCGTATTCAAAATTTAAAAACATTTTTAAAATCTAGAATAATTGTCCTGTCAGATTTCTTCATGACATTTGTAAAATTTGTTTCTACCCTCGGTATTAAGTTGTTAAAAGTGATAAAAGTGACTTTTCATATTTTGTTGCTAAACATCATTTATCTCCTTCAAAATTAAAAATTGATTTTTAATTAAAAGATTTTGATACGCCTATTAGTTGTGAGATATCAGTGGTTGAAGACAAAAGGAACCTTTTCATTCAAAATCCGTTGGCTCCATGAGCAATCAACGTAGAAAAATATTAAAAAATAAATTACAGCTGGATAAGCAGGGTATCTACCCATGCAATGGTTTACTCTAAAAAAATTGTCCAAGCCCATGGACCAAAAATAAAATGCATAAAATTTGAAAAATTGTTTTTGCGCTCTTTGGTATCTTCACGTAAAACCGTATTTTCTAAAAATTTTGAGAACAAAATCTGAAAACTAAAATTTGAGAACTTTAAAATGCTTTATTAACGACCCGGATCCAACCATTTTTCACCTAAATACAGCTCGCTAAAAACACCAAAAATTTGGAATTTTTTTCTTAATTTTGCTGAGGAGTTTAGTTTGGGATAGTCACCAATTTTATTTGTAATATTTTGGCGTACTTTTACATCTTTCATAATGTTTAGAATGCGTCATAAGGTATATAAGATTGGTAAAAACGTATTGATGTTCGGAGTAATTTTATAAAAATAGGTTTGCTGTCATAGAAAACGAAAATGGTTTATTATTTACAAACGTAGAGTGATGACTAGAAATTGAACACAAGTGCACTCCGATTTCTACCAAATTTTACCACAACATTCCAGTCCGTCAAAACCCTACTGGTCGTTTTTAGCTGCGGAGATTGAACTTTCAGTAGTTATGGCCATTTTAGTTAATTGTTACTTTGACGTTCCGCAATAAGAAAACCTTATATAGCTAAATTAGCTATACAGTGTATCCCTGTGAAAGATGACTATACAACGTATAGCTAAAATAGCGATACGACTGATTGAATCAGCTGATTCCGCAAGCTTTTATAAGCAATTAAACGGCATTATTACCATAAACGTCCAATTAATTGAAATGGTCATAACTAGTCAAAAGTTCATTCTCCACAGCTAAAAACGATCAGTAGGGTTTTGAGGGACTGAGAATGTTGTGGTAAAATTTGGTAGAAATCGGAGTGTCACTTGTGTTCAAGTTTCTAGTGAGTTGGGTATTCTAAAATTAAGATATTTTCTGAATTGCACTCTTTGATAATTATAATGCATGTAATGGGGAAAATAATTAAATGTCAGATGTTTGGGCGCTACATATGCTTTGAATTAATTCCTTTATTATTAAAAAAATAGTGTTGCAAAACGGAAAAACATTTTTGTATATGTAGATCATAATTTAATTTCTTTATTTTATTTTTATAGTAAAGATACAAAAAAATTTTAAATTCGTAAATTTTATTGCAAAAAATTGGTCTTAAAATGAATATTTTGAATAACTGTTTTTAGGTTTGATTGTTGGTAATGAATACTTTTAAATAAAATATATGAACTTATGTTCCATGATCAAGTAGAAAATGAGAAATCAGAATGACGTGATCCGGCTCATATGTATCTCAATTGAAAATTTAGTTATTAAATTAAATAATACAAGTGGTCTTATTAAATAAAACTTATGATAGTAATCAAATAAAACTGTGTTTTAATTTTTTGTTTTATTATCGTTTTTATATGCCGCAATGTCTAAGTATATTTATAGATATTGTCGAAAATTTTATTAAAACGCTTTCGAAAATAAGCAAAAGATAGAGAATTAGGTTTGAACTAAATATATGTTAACATATCCGTAAAAAACCCAAACCAGGATTCACGTTTGGAGAAGGAGACTAAACTCCGCCTGCAGTAGTTCCTATACATGTATTTTATGCAGAGGGAAGCACTTACTAACGTTAAATATTTAAATATTTCTAAGATTATTTGTTCACGTTTTACTCAAAAATATAGCAAATTTTGAAAAAAATTTTATTAAAAGTGTCTTGAAATTCAATAATACATCACGGTGAACTCTTTTTAAGGCAGAAATCGGCGTTATTATCAATTTAAAATTGGGTTTTATTTTTTTTGTTTTTATTTTAGCTCAGCGTGATGCCTAATTAATTGTGAAACTGTTTAGTGAAAACCGCATTAAAATCGGTTCATAAATAAAATCACAATACATGAACTAGGTTTCAATTAGGTGCAACGCGCTCTTAATATAATATCCTCTTATTTTGGTATGTAGATAAATATAAATAAAATTTTTCTCAAATTGCCCATTTAGATTCCAGTATTATTCATAATGCCCGGGCATTATGAATAATGCCCAGAATAATCAGATTGACCGTAACATATACATCCTCAATGTGAACCTTAATATTGCACTATTCTTAAACGTTATATAATTTTATGCTTGGCTGGAAGACTTTTGAACGGTATAATTAAATACAATAAATGGAATGTGAGTTTTATTTATTGTTAGAATTTCTTGAATAGATTTACTGAAATATTGCACTGAAGAGTTGTACTTAACACAATACATCCCATATACAATTTTAATTGATCAAAAATGCGATTTAGTAAACACTCCAAAGTTCACCTGAAATATTTTTATTAGGCTCGCTGCAATTAGGCGTCCAAAAAGATAAAAATATTTTTCGAACAACAATAAATCTAAATTTATTCGACTTTTAATTACAGTCGAACTTCTATAAGTCGAACCTCGATAAGCCGAATTTTTGATAATTCGAACCTGTTTCCCTAGAACTTGCTTATTTCAATGCTAATATTTTTTATTGATAACTCAAATTTTGATACGTCAGATAGTTATTTTGACGATATTTTTTCTCCGTAGAGAATTATATTGTTATTAAATCAAAGTTATTATGAACAGAGTAGTATTCTTATATATACACGGATACAATATAGATGAAGTTTTTTTACTTTACGGAGAATGAAAGAATTAAAATGTCAATCGGGCTTAGAATCATAAATAATGCAGGTAAATGCATTTTGTTTAACGTACGCCGCTTTTGTAGCTATTATCTATAGGTACAAAATTTTCTAAGTTTAAAAATTTTGAAAAGTATCGGTCGCGCAATTAATGGTCGCGGTCGGGTTAAAGAGTGGTCATCTAAAAGAAATTTTTAAGAAGAATTAAATTACGATATATCTGTTCTGAAGCATAATGACCGCTTTTTGAGGTGGTCTCCTTATAGAGATGATCGCCACGAGAGATTTTACTGTAAATTAAATCGAGTGATCCATGATTTAGTCACAGGGTATACATGTAATCAAAAACATCGAAAGAACCAAAAAAATCATATAATTAGCTAAAGGTTAATTTGACATTTTTTGAATCGAGCGTGAATGGACTTGATTAATAACTTCGAAAGAATTGCAAAAATTAAAAATTGATTATATTGTCAAATTTCTTAGGTTGCATCACTCTTGCTAATCACATGGAATGCTTTCGAAATATACTTACTTATAGAAAAGTTAACATATCAGCGAGCATGGAAAATTTTAATAGGGATATGAAAATTTGTTTTTTTAGACTTTGATTGTTTGTTTAATATATCTTCGTCTTATACTACCCCTATTTAGAGTCAAACTTGCTACTTATTACGTATTAAATGCAAATTTCCTTTTGTTAACGGTACCTACGTCTTTTGCCGATAAATGTCGAATGAGAATATTGTTTAGCTAAAACGAATTAATTTTGAGGTATTTTTTACATCCTAAACGATTTAATGGCACCCCGTGATGTACACGAACGGATCATTTTCTTTATAATTTTAATTTCTTAAACGTTAACTTTGGCTTAAAAAATGTTAAGAAACCAATTAAAAGGTAATTTTTTGCCGATTGCAATTCTCACTATAAAATGTGTACTTTTAAAGGCTTAAAAGGAAAATGGAAAAAGCTTTAAAATTATGGTATACACATATGACGCGGCTTTAGTAAACAGAAAAGTTTTAAAAGACCTTCACACCAGCTCGCACCCTCTGATAGCAGAGCTTGCGGATCACAAATGATTCGTGGAAATTTTGTTCTTCTGGAGGTAAATATCGTATCCTAGCACTGCCGGCAGCGGCACTTCACAATCCAAAAACAAAATCAAAAGCTCTATTTGACGACATTTGCAATGAATTTTAAAGTGTAAGAATGGTCAATTTGACATAAACTTTTTTAAGAAAAATTAATAACTTAGCAAATATTTTAGTTCCATGGTTATTTGAAAAGATGTTTCTACATACTTTTGCTAGGAGCCGAAGGCCTTAAACGCGAAAGCGTTTATTTACAAAAAATGAACAAGTAGTTATTTCATTATTAAGCGGCATACAATATTGATAAAGTTATTTTAATGATGGTAAGAGAATTAATTTTACTTTAATTTACTTTTTGTTCACAAAGCAATTTTGTTCTGATCACACCATTCTAAAGTTTTGGATGTTTTTAAGAAAATATAACTTTTACCATGAATCGAATGTCTTAAACGCACAGCATTTAAATTATATAATGAAATTAATTTCACAGCAATGCATTACACAAAATCGCGAAGCGATTTTGTCTATCAGAATTCGCAAAGCGAATTTTGCTAGTTAAAAAATATAAAATGAATCTGAGAAATTTGTGGAATTGTTATGGTTAATAATCAATAAAATATGTTACGTAATTACATAAAACAAAATTATACGTAATTAGGTACATTGAAGAGTTTTTATATTGAATAAGAATCGTATAAATGCAAATATTAATACATTTTAAATGTAAGTAGGTACTTGTTTTGAGAAAAGACTATCAGAATAAACTAAGCAGTGGGCCTTAACATGAATTATCCTTAATTTTTTTAAAGTATTGTTTATATTATCAGAATTTTTGCAAAAATGTACTAAATATTGAAATGTTTTAAAGTAAAAAAATAAAAAAAATTGAAAATAATATTAATGTGTTTAATAAGTGGTCTGATTTTAATGTAATTTTATCAATTATAAATAATATAACTATGTAATTGTAACAAAATTGCAACTATTTGTGATTTAAGAAAATGAAAAAGTTCTTGATATTTAATTTTTTTAATATATTCTGCAAAATTAAGGAGCTAAAAAATTCCAAATTATTTGTTGTTTTTGGGCTGTATTTAGGTGAAAATGGTCAGATCAAGGTCGGTAAAAACACTTTTGAAGCTCCAAGATTCTAGTTTTCAGATTTTGTTCTCAAAAATTTTAGGAGAAACGTTTTCACGTGAAGATACCAAATAGTGCAAAGAACAATTTTTTAAAATTTTATGCATTTTATTTTTGGTCCACGGGTTTGGAAATTATTTTGAGCTAAACCATTGCATGAGTCAGACAACCGTTTATCCAGCTTTAATTTCTTTTCTAAATTTTTTTTTCTACGTTGATTTCTCGCGGAGTTATCGGATTTTGAAAGAAAAAAGTTCCTTTTGTCTTCAACCACTGATATCTCAGCAACCAATGAGCGTATTCAAAATTTAAAAACATTTTTAAAATCTAGAATAATTGTCCTGTCAGATTTCTTCATGACATTTGTAAAATTTGTTTTCTACCCTCGGTATTAAGTTGTTAAAAGTGATAAAAAGTGACTTTTTTCATATTTTTGTTGCTAAACATCATTTATCTCCTTCAAAATTAAAAAATTGATTTTTTTAATTAAAAGATTTTTTTGATACGCCTATTAGTTGTGAGATATCAGTGGTTGAAGACAAAAGGAACCTTTTTCATTCAAAATCCGTTGGCTCCGCGAGCAATCAACGTAGAAAAAATATTAAAAAAATAAATTACAGCTGGATAAGCAGGGTATCTACCCATGCAATGGTTTACTCTAAAAAAAATTGTCCAAGCCCATGGACCAAAAATAAAATGCATAAAATTTGAAAAAATTGTTTTTTGCGCTCTTTGGTATCTTCACGTAAAAACCGTATTTTCTAAAAAATTTTGAGAACAAAATCTGAAAACTAAAATTTGAGAACTTTAAAATGCTTTATTAACGACCCGGATCCAACCATTTTTCACCTAAATACAGCTCGCTAAAAAACACCAAAAAATTTGGAATTTTTTTTGCTCCCTTAATTTTTGCGAGGAGTTTAGTTTGGGATAGTCACCAATTTTATTTGTAATATTTTGGCGTACTTTTACATCTTTCATAATGTTTAGAATGCGTCATAAGGTATATAAGATTGGTAAAAACGTATTGATGTTCGGAGTAATTTTATAAAAATAGGTTTGCTGTCATAGAAAACGAAAATGGTTTATTATTTACAAACGTAGCAGTGATGACTAGAAATTGAACACAAGTGCACTCCGATTTCTACCAAATTTTACCACAACATTCCAGTCCGTCAAAACCCTACTGGTCGTTTTTAGCTGCGGAGATTGAACTTTCAGTAGTTATGGCCATTTTAGTTAATTGTTACTTTGACGTTCCGCAATAAGAAAACCTTATATAGCTAAATTAGCTATACAGTGTATCCCTGTGAAAGATGACTATACAACGTATAGCTAAAATAGCGATACGACTGATTGAATCAGCTGATTCCGCAAGCTTTTATAAGCAATTAAACGGCATTATTACCATAAACGTCCAATTAATTGAAATGGTCATAACTAGTCAAAAGTTCATTCTCCACAGCTAAAAAACGATCAGTAGGGTTTTGAGGGACTGAGAATGTTGTGGTAAAAATTTGGTAGAAATCGGAGTGTCACTTGTGTTCAAGTTTCCCTAGTGAGTTGGGTATTCTAAAAATTAAGATATTTTCTGAATTGCACTCTTTTGATAATTATAATGCATGTAATGGGGAAAAATAATTAAATGTCAGATGTTTGGGCGCTACATATGCTTTGAATTAATTCCTTTATTATTAAAAAAAATAGTGTTGCAAAACGGAAAAAACATTTTTGTATATGTAGATCATAATTTAATTTCTTTATTTTATTTTTATAGTAAAGATACAAAAAATTTAATTCCCGTAAATTTTTATTGCAAAAAAATTGGTCTTAAAATGAATATTTTGAATAACTGTTTTTAGGTTTGATTGTTGGTAATGAATACTTTTAAATAAAATATATGAACTTATGTTCCATGATCAAGTAGAAAATGAGAAATCAGAATGACGTGATCCGGCTCATATGTATCTCAATTGAAAATTTAGTTATTAAATTAAATAATACAAGTGGTCTTATTAAATAAAACTTATGATAGTAATCAAATAAAACTGTGTTTTAATTTTTTGTTTTATTATCGTTTTTATATGCCGCAATGTCTAAGTATATTTATAGATATTGTCGAAAATTTTATTAAAACGCTTTCGAAAATAAGCAAAAGATAGAGAATTAGGTTTGAACTAAATATATGTTAACATATCCGTAAAAACCAAGCCAGGATTCACGTTTGGAGAAGGGAGACTAAACTCCGCCTGCAGTAGTTCCTATACATGTATTTTATGCAGAGGGAAGCACTTACTAACGTTAAATATTTAAATATTTCTAAGATTATTTGTTCACGTTTTACTCAAAAAATATAGCAAATTTTGAAAAAAAGTTTTATTAAAAGTGTCTTGAAATTCAATAATACATCACGGTGAACTCTTTTTAAGGCAGAAATCGGCGTTATTATCAATTTAAAATTGGGTTTTATTTTTTTTTTGTTTTTATTTTAGCTCAGCGTGATGCCTAATTAATTGTGAAACCGTTTAGTGAAAACCGCATTAAAATCGGTTCATAAATAAAATCACAATACATGAACTAGGTTTCAATTAGGTGCAACGCGCTCTTAATATAATATCCTCTTATTTTGGTATGTAGATAAATATAAATAAAATTTTTCTCAAATTGCCCATTTAGATTCCAGTATTATTCATAATGCCCGGGCATTATGAATAATGCCCAGAATAATCAGATTGACCGTAACATATACATCCTCAATGTGAACCTTAATATTGCACTATTCTTAAACGTTATATAATTTTATGCTTGGCTGGAAGACTTTTGAACGGTATAATTAAATACAATAAATGGAATGTGAGTTTTATTTATTGTTAGAATTTCTTGAATAGATTTACTGAAATATTGCACTGAAGAGTTGTACTTAACACAATACATCCCATATACAATTTTAATTGATCAAAAATGCGATTTAGTAAACACTCCAAAGTTCACCTGAAATATTTTTATTAGGCTCGCTGCAATTAGGCGTCCAAAAAGATAAAAATATTTTTCGAACAACAATAAATCTAAATTTATTCGACTTTTAATTACAGTCGAACTTCTATAAGTCGAACCTCGATAAGCCGAATTTTTGATAATTCGAACCTGTTTCCCTAGAACTTGCTTATTTCAATGCTAATATTTTTTTATTGATAACTCAAATTTTTGATAAGTCCAATTATTTTTAGTTTTCCTTCAACTTCGACTTATGGAGGTTTGACTGTATTTGAATTAAAAAAATAAAGAGGGAGCGTGGCGCAAGTGCATTAGTGTTTGGGTTGCTGCCCTAGTAACGTGGGTTCAAAGTAGTTCAAATCCCCGCGCTGACCATCAAAAACTTCACACTCTTTTTTTCTTCGCAAGGTTGAGCACCTGGCAAGAGAAAAACTACTAGAAAAAGTTTCTTAAGAAATTGCTGCGGTTCGGAACCTACGTAAAACTGTAGGTCCCTTGAATCTTTGAAACACTACAATATTCACAACAAAGATTCAAACGCGGAATTAACATAAGCAAATTCAATAAATACGAGGATGTGCATATGCGACCAAAAAGTGGCACATTTCCGAGCGAGGGAAGCAAATGAAGTGGGACGCGGAGCGGCGGGCTTCATTTTCCCCAGATCGGAATGTGCCTCTTTGAGCTCGAATGTGCACACTCGGTTTTAAGCACGATTACCAAGGGTCCCGTTTTAACAGGAAAAAAATTGGTCACGTTAGTAATACCATTGTATATATAATACTAGTAGGACAACCTCAGTTGACCGATTGTGCTGGTACATCGTGGTAAAATATTTAACTTATAAAACTTGAACTGGTGTGAATCAAAAATAAGAAATTGTGGTAGGAGGTACGAATTATTTGGCATTGAAGGTTTTGTTGAGACTGTGAGTAACAGGTCCGAATTAAGGGAATTTTTACATTGAACTTTAAGAAACATCTGTAAATTACATATTTCTCATTTTATTCTTAGTTTTTTATATTTGTAATTTACTTTATCTAACAAGAGTATATTACGAGTTATTGTGTAACACTAAATTTAATTAACCAGTCACATTTCGTATTTAAATTGCGGTTTTAGATAATAAGAAGAAGTTTTCATACGATTTAAATTAATAACAATTTTTTTTAATGTAAATTTATTTAAAAAAATAGATACAAAATTTTAGATATTGCAAATTTAATAAAAAAATTATATACCTGCAAACACAAATTAAAAAAAAGACAATACACAGAATAAATAATTATTTAAAATAATACCGGCAAGATACATAAAAGATTGAACAAAACTTAACTTTTATACACTAATTTAAATCTACATTATTACATTTTTTTTTACATGAGTTTCAACAATGCTGTAATATAGATAATTTTTTTGAAAACACTGTTTTAGATTGGCTAGTGTTAAGTTTACATTCTTTATAAATTAATGTTAAAATTAAAAATTCTATTATAAATATTCTGTGATGTTTGCATATTGAATTTAAAAATTCGGGAAAATTTTCTTCTACTTTTTTTATAACTTTTATGCACTTTGTATTCAAATTTGTTAAAACTAATTTACAAAAAAGCCATAGGGGGATAAGTATGGTAAAAATGCCTTTTGTAAATATCCTAATGATATTTTATGGATATGTAGACACTATAGAAATAAAAAGATCCTGAAAATTTTAGACCTTAATCTATATCGGTCTCTTCAAAAAGTCTAAATAAGTAAAAATTGGAAAATAATTTTTTTCTTTGGATTGAGTGAATCAATTATTTTGAAAATTTAGTATTTTATGCAGGCGATAGAAAACTTTTACGGGCACCATGGACTAATTTTTAGTTTAATAAATTGATGATCAAAAAAATTATTTTCTCTTACTTTCTCAATTTTTATTATGATACTTTTAGAGCAAAATTATGATTCCATCATTTTTACATTTCTCATAAGACCTATAATCACTCAAAATTTTTTCAAAATTCAAACGTCAAATTTAGAAAATTTCATAAACTCGGGGGGCGATTCCTCAATTCCTTTAAAATCGAATATCTCGAGAACCGCTGAACCGATTTACAAAAACTTTTCTTTATCTGAATCAGCAAGACCTGATGACACTTTTGTTCGCTTTATGTTGGGGTGTATCTTCAACCACCAAACCGGTATGCCGCGGCAAACATACCTCTATATTAGGAATTCCGCCCAATTTTTTAGGGTGTCCTGAGGGCCAAACCTCTAAAGAAAAAAATTTGTAAAATAAACAGTAAGAAGCGCTCTTCTCCGGGCTTTGCAGCAAATATAAATTTAACCCTTAGTTACTCGCGTGGATGCTTTTCAGGCACCAGCGCCAACAGTTTATGTAATTCATAAATGTATAAATTTTTTCGAGCCTGTACACTCACATGTAACCTTTGTTTAGTCTTTCTAGAGTGCGATAGGCACCTGAAAGTATTAATTTGGACATTATAAAAGTGTTTTATTTGTCGATGTTTGAACTGTTGTGGCTTTGGTACATGAAAAGCACCGCGCGAGTAATAATGTTATTATTTTCGAAACATTTATTTTAAAATATGATGTATTAGATACATTTCTAACGAGTTGGAGGGGCGAGGGGTACACTATTGATCAGTTTTATAAAACTATTTATTATTTTGAAGAACCAAAAAATGACCATTATGCATTTTTTTTCACTTGCTCAATCTAACTGGAACTAACGCACACATATATAATGCAACACATTTTTGTGATCAGTTTTCGAAACTATGAACGATTTTGAAAACTTTAACGGTGATGTGGATAGAAACACATTCTATCAAAACAGCCAAATTAGAAAATTCACTGACTAGAATTAAACTTTTGTTGTCAAAGTTCAATGTTAATAAACACAATGTTAAAAATTAAAAAAAAATTAAATTTTAAAAGAATCAGTAAAAAACAACGGGCTATTGCCAATTGTTAATCCTACATCAATTTATTGCAAATTGAAAAAATAGAAAATGATTATTGAACAGTTTTATAGAGTTTATTACATTGATTTTAGTTAATTTTCTTTTTGCACTTAATTGTAAGTTGGGTATTAATTTTTTTTGTTGTTGTTGGGAAATCAATAGTGCATAATGTGAATGACATTAAAAAATAGGCAAAATACCTTCATAATCCTTAAAACCAAGTTATTTTTTATGTGGTGCCTAAAAAGCACCGCGCGAGTAATTGCGTTACGGTAAGCCGTGCGAGTAACTAAGGGTTAACCCCTTTTGAAAATGCCAAGTCTTAAAAATGACGATGGGAACAATTAATTAAATGTGTTGTATTTCCTGAGTCCTCCCAAGGTTGTTTCGTAACGTAACAACGGTCGCTTTTAAAGTAGTAATACGACAACTTTCGGTGACGCGTTCACTTAGGTATCTGGTTTATGCAACGTATTTTGTTTGAATATTCAAATTCATTAAATACCTATTTCAAGTATAAATATTGGAATTTTGTAATAGTAATGCTAGCCTAAATAATGAATGCTTTAAAATAATTAATTCCTCTGCGAAAAGTGTTTTGAAAATCTGTGAAGTTATTTTATATTTTTTGTCTCAACAATTTTGGTAGATCTGTTAAACAACACACCTACCAAAATTGTTTAATTAATATCTAAAGCAATTTTAAATAATAAAATTTACTTTTTTTATCTTTTGCTTAATTTTGTGATAGTACATCACACAAATTTCATTAAAATCGATAGTTATTCCAAAAATAGTAAGTTGTTTTGAAAACTCTTTAATAGGTAGTTTTTTTTTGGAAATATTTGGAGAGTATGGTCTAATACATAACAAAATTGTAAACGATAGCGATAGAAATCAAAGAAAACGAATTTAACGCAAATTCATGTTGAAGTCGCTGCACCATTCCTTCATCGTTCGTAGTCAATAATTCTGTATTTAAGCGCTTTAAAATCCGTCCCTGATATGTGTATAATCTTATAAATTCTATATTTAGATTCATGAACTCCGCCTCCAAATTTACAAATAGCAAAGAATTATACCTTTTTCAAATTTCGACACATTATGTCCTCGCCATCTATCAATCGTGTCCAAAAGTTATCGACGGTTGGCCTACTAGTATTATATATACAATGTTAATACTAAGCATGTTTGTGCTATGTTACTATGTGGATTAATCTGAAAGTTACATTTTCTTCTCTACTTCGCAATAATATTTTGTCTTATTTCAAAACGGATAAAAAATAATTGTATTACAAGAATGCAGTTTATAGAAATGAGGAAACGAGGTCGAGCGATGACCGCTTATCATTCTCAAGTGGGTTATCAGCTGATATAAGCCCTATTGCCTTGAATGATAATAAATACTCACTTAAGTACGCGCCAGAACAAACAAATTTATCTCATATAAGCCCCAAGTTCAGACTTTCTTATTTGAAAGACACTACATACGTACATCTATTAATATTTTTGGTAGATTTTGTTATATATTTAATTTTTTCCGTAATTTTTAATTGAGTATAAGTTGTCTAACTTTTAATTATTATTTTTTCTACTAAAGTAACAGTTATTTATGTTTATAACAATATTAGATACATCAATAAAATTGTAAAAAATAAAATAAGTAGACTTACGTAGATAAAAAAATACAATTGAAATGTTTTAAATGACAAGAAACGGTTATAAGCATAATTTTCAAAATCGCAAATCATTACTAGTATAAAAAGTTCATCTTATTTTGATCATAACCAGAACGAAATCAAGATTTGAATACTGAATGCATGATATAAAATCGTGATAGCTTTTAGGCAAAGTGTACTGTACCGAAAAAATATAACATTTTAATTCTTATATTTAAAACGCTATCGAACACCTGCTTAAAACATCTTTAAAATATTTAATTCATTAAAATTTAATTTGAAAAGTTCAATAGTGCAAGTTTATTGTATTATTTATTTTAAACAATAAAAGTAATAGTTACATACAAGTAGTTGCTATTTTTAAATTAATTTCTAGATTATAACATTCTGATGTAACGAGCAAGAATACATTACCGATTTCATGTCAGTATAACACAGTAATAAAGTGTTGCATAAGGTGTGCCTGACAAAATTATATGAATATTTCTATTTATTGTGCTAGAGCTTTGAAAAATGACTACTAGACGGTTTTCAGAAAGGTGTGGTAATTTCTAAGTAATAGAATTGGTAGGTTATTGATAATATATTATTTTCTAAAAATACAAATAGTTTTTTTTGTGATTAATTTTAACGTGTGATGTATTAAATTTAAAAAAAATTCTAATAGTTAAATTAGTGTTTTGTTTAAATTACAGTTTAAACATTGACAAAATATAGATTAATTTTTAATGCTAGTAAGAAAATTTGTGTTTTTTGCTACTGTATGAAAAATAAAAACATTGTCAGAAGTGGGATTCGAACCCACGCCCACAGAGTGGACTGCGACCTGAACGCAGCGCCTTAGACCGCTCGGCCATCCTGACTAACTTTACTAGGTGGGTTTATGTACAAAACATTGCACACGTAGTTGGAATATCTATTTCCATGAATAAAAGTTATATAATTTATTATGAAATTACCATGACTTTCAAGCGATCGGGTACTTGGATATACATGTGAGAAATTATATTTTTCGGTTAGAGTTCACATTGTGAGGCCGCCCTTGAATCGTATGGAAATGTATGTAGAGCGTTAATTTTGTATTCCAGGTTAGTAAATTAGATAATATCAAGTGTCCAAACCATTCCAATCAAAAGATATAACAGTTCTAATTTCGTTGTTTCCGAGCTAAAATTGGCCATCTTAGTCAAATAGTTGGGCTGACGTAGGTTAGATGTCGCTTTGAAATCAGCTGTGTAGTCAAAAGAATACTATATTTAATAACGGTTCGAACAGATTACACCTTGCAAGCAAATATCTTTACGTCACACACACTGAATAAGGTAGTAATAGTAAAAGAAGTACAGGAATTGCCACTGTTGTTGCACCAGCCGTTTTTTTCTTTTTTTCTCTCTCCGCACCAACGTCAGACCTCTAGCGGTCGCCGCCAAAACTAGTTACGAGGCCACCACAGTCATAGTGACCTTCGCAGAAGGAACGAAACTTTGCTTGGTATGTGGTCTTCGGAGGCACCATTTGTGATGACCACCGATGTGGAAGAACAACGCTGTGGCTGTCGTTTTCTGAAAATGCTCGAATGTCGTCGTCGTCTTTTGCTATGTACGCTGGTTTGAGGCGTTCAACGGAGATTGCTTTTTTTTCGCCGTTGATGTTTAGAATAAAAACTCTGTCGCTTATTCTTTCTGTTACCTCATAGGGGCCTTTGTATGGTGGCTCCAAGGGTTTTTACGCCGTCACTGCGTAGAAATACGTGAATATAAGTACAAATCTTTAAGGAGAAAGATTTGTGTTTTGACGTTGTGTGCTGTTGAATAGGTCGTATTCCTCGAATGTGTTCTCTAAATTTTTGAATGAATATTTGTGGGTCTGCAGGGCTATCTTGGTTGGTAAAGAATTCGCCGGGTATACGTAGTGGTGTTCCGTAGAGCATGTCTGCTGGTGTTGCTCGTAGATTTTCTTTAAAACTTGTTCTGAGTCCAAGTAGCACTGTGGGTAGTATTCTGGCCACGGTATGTGTTGCACATTAAAGCGGTCTTTAATGTTCGATGCATGCGCTCCACCAAACCGTTTGAAGCTGGGTGGTAAGACGAAGTTCGTTGTCGTTTGGCACCGATTAGCGAAGCCAATGAATTGAATAGCGAAGACTCGAACTGGGTGCCTTGGTCTGAGGTTATTGTTAGTGGGCTCCGTATCTGCATATCCAATTTACGTATAGTGCCGAAGCGACGGTGTCTGCTGTAATGTTTTGATAGGAATAGCTTGGCCATCGAGAGAACCTATCTATTATGGTTAGACAGTATCTGTATTGATTTACTAAGGGTAATTCGATGAGGTCGATGTTATGATCGAATCGGGCGTCGGGAACGTCAATGTGTTTCGGTTGTAGTTTGTTGTGCCGTTGAACTTTGGCTTGTTGACACTTTAGGCAGTTTCTTGTCCATTGAGGGTGTCTTTTTAGTCCGGGCCAAATGTACTTGCGTTTCAGTGCTCTGCAGGTGGCTCGTCCTGAGGAGTGCAAAGCCTGTGAACGGAGTCGAATGCAGTTTGACGAAGTGATTTCGGAATGTACGGTCTAACTACGCTGGTGGAGATGTCACAGTAAATTGACGTTTCATTTTGCTGGTCAACTTCTAAACTTTGTAAATTTAATGAAATGTTGGGCTTTTTAGTATTTGTTGTAGCTCTTCTTCTTTGCCTGTTCTTCTTGTATTGTTTCTGAGTTTAGAACAGTTGGTACATTTATTTCATAAATTCGATAGCGTCACGATATTTTCGGTGCCTTTTATGTATATGATATTTGCGTTGAATTCAGAAATGTATGTCAAATGTCTTATTTGCCTGGGTGAAGATTTTTAGAATTTTGAAAAGCGTAAGTTAACGGTTTGTGATCTGTTCTTATTGTAAATTGTCGGTCTTCTAGCATGTGTTCAAAGAATTTAATGGCACAATATATGGCTAATAATTCCCTATCATACGTGCTGTACTTTGTCTCGGCTGAGCTGAGTTTTTTGAGAAGAAACCTATCGGTTTCATGTGTTATCTTGTAACTGTTCCAGAGATGCACCGATAGCTATGTCTGATGCATCTGTAGTTAGTGTCAGTGGAGCTTCGTCTGCTGGAAAAGCTATTGTTGCTGCTGCTGCAATACTGTTTTGCAATCTTCAAGCGCTTTTCTGTTTGAGGTGACCACGGTATTGGTGTTTTGTCGTTCTTTTAGAATCTTTTAAGTAATCGTTGAGACTTGAAGTTGTGCTATATTTGGTATGCATCGGCGGTAGTAATTTAATACACCTAAAAATCTGCGTAACTCTAAGATGTTTGTTGGTTTAGGTATTCAATGCTTGTATGCGATTTTCCGGCGGTCTGTACCCGTTGCTATTGATGGTGAAACCGAGATACTGCGTTTCGGGCTGTCCAAACGTACATTTGTTGATGTTTATGGTGAGTTTGTGCTCGCGTAGGCGTTTAAAGACTTCTCGAAGATGCTCTTCATGTCGAGTTGCTGAATCGGACATTACTATGACGTCATCAATGTAAATGAATACATAGTCTAGTCCGCAATATGTTGTCGACGTAGCGTTGAAATGTTTGTGAAGCGTTTCAGACCAAAGGCATTACCAAATACTGAACAATCCAAATGGAGTGATTACTGCGGTTTTTGGATGTCCTTTTCTGCCATTGGGATCTGATGGTAGGCTCGAACTAAGTCTAGTGGAAAAAATTGTTTTGGCATGGAGCTTCTGGAACAGGTCTTGGATAAGAGGTGTGATATCGGTCTGGGATTGTTTTGTTTAGTTTGCGGAAGTCTCCGCATGTGCCAACCTCCAGTTTTCTTGGGCACTAGGTGGATCGGCTGGCCCAATGCTGGACGGTCGCATGATTCTGCTCCAAGAGATACTTTATTTCCATCTTGCGGCGTTGAGTCGTTCACGAGTTTCCTGGACCTCTCAGCAACTGGTGGACCAGTAGTTTCGATGTGCGGACAACTGCGTTTGTGGCTTCTGAGCGTGGGCCTGTGAGTATTGTTATTTCCACGAATTCGTTAAGAAGGTGTGAGTAATCTTGCTGCCGAATTGTAGATGTTATAAAGAACGATGCTGAAGTGTACCGGCTTTGATGTTGTTGTGGTGTCCCGTAATGCTCGTGCTCTGAGGTCGATTGTCAATCCATAGTAAGCTAGGAAATCGGCGCCCAATATAGCTGTTTTGACATCGGCGATTGTGAAGGACCATTTGTATGCTCGTCGCATGCCTAGGTTCAATTCAAAACTTGATTACCATAGGTATGGATGATGGTACCATTTGCTGCAAAAGCTTTATTGGGTGAATTAGTTTTCCAGAAATGAGTGAACGGGCACTATCGATACGACAGAGCCAGAGTCTACTAAAAATTTTATATGATTGATTTTATCATATATGTGCAGGCGTTTTCGATTTATTATGTTAGCTGACACGGCTTGCCTGCTTCCAGCTTTGCTAGTTTCCTGCTTGGTCGGAAACTCGCATTGTGGTGCAGTGTTTTGCCTTGTCGCCAAAACGTCTGTGATAGAAACACGTTCCGGGTTGTGAAAGCGAAGGAAAGGCGAAGGACCTCGCGATGTGACCGGCGTAGACCGAGATCTGTTTTGCCTTTGAAGCTTGGTGGAAAGGTCATTGACTGTTGTTTTTAAACTTTCGATTGCTTTTCAAGTCGATCCAAGCCATCGGAGGAATTTGTGTGAGAAGTTTGTGCAACTGTAAGGCTTCTGTGGCCATTACGCTGCCTGGTACGCCGTTTTCCAAAATACGGTCTGCAATGGCTGCCAGCTCGCTTAGTGTGACTGCGGTGCTTGCGGATAATATGCAGCGTACGGTCACGGGCATGTGTTTGATCCACAAAGATCGGAGTAGCTCTTCAGATGCCTGATCACCCGCCAGAGATATCATCTCTCGTAGGAGCTGTGTTGGCTTTTATCGCCAAGCTCGAGGTCGGTTAACAGTCTTTGTAACTGACGCTCTTGTAATCACTGAGGCGATTTATTAAGTTATTTTTAAAATAGGTACTTATCTGTGGACGGAGGTTTGCGTACGATGTCTGAAACGTGTTGAAGAGCATCGACATCAAGTGCAGCAATTAGCGTGTAATATTTTGTGTCGTCCTTACAGATTCGTCGCGTAGAGAAAATGGCTTCCACTTGCACGAACCACAGCTCTGGATTTGATTTCCAAAAAGGCGGCAATTTGCACGTTTCGATGGCTCCAATAGGTTCTATTTCTCGAGCTGTTGGTGGATTCATTATGTGCGGAAGAGATTTGTTTTCGGAGGGCACGTTGTTGTCTTGCATGGAGTAGAAAGGCACAACACGTGTTTTGCGGTAATCTTTGCGAATCACGTCGGGGTCACCAATTGTAGTCAAAAGAATACTATATTTAATAACGGTTCGAACAGATTACACCTTGCAAGCAAATATCTTTACGTCACACACACTGAATAAGGTAGTAATAGTAAAAGAAGTACAGGAATTGCCACTGTTGTTGCACCAGCCGTTTTTTTCTTTTTTTCTCTCTCCGCACCAACGTCAGACCTCTAGCGGTCGCCGCCAAAACTAGTTACGAGGCCACCACAGCTGGAAATTTGAAAGTACCGAACGAGTAAAGATGCGAAAAGTAAACTGGAGAAATAAATATAATTATTCTAAGTTATTAACAATGCATTGTTATTTTCTATATTAACTCCAGGATATACTCTTTTGATGTCTGTGAAGAAATGTTGCAACATATTACCTGGAGAGCGATTAAAATTTTTAAGAAACATCATGCGAATAAATTAGCCGCGTTGTTTTCACTACTTCTTATACAACTCCGACAAGATTTAATACTTTTTTTCAGTTCTCGCCACTGTCTTTCCTCTTTGTAGTACACACACTATTTCCATACTTTCTCCAGTCGCAGAATGGTTTGTTGAAATCCTGTTTACAAATGCATGCAAATGATTAATTACGAAATGATTCCCCATTCCGCATCCGAATAGAAATAAATACTTATATCGTAAATAAATACTAAACATGCTTAGTATTTTCAAATCTTAAAACAATTGGAAATGACCGGGAATACTAACTGCATATTTAAATTGCATACCTTCAATAAATATCTTCTCAAAGGGGCATATTTTTTACAGATATCGACAATTTTGAAAGCAGATGATAACGAAATTTATTTTATTTTATTAGCTATGTATGCTCCCAGAAAATGTTTACCAAAATTGGCATACTTCAATTGCTTGATAGCCATTTAATAAAAATTAATATCAAAAAAATAAAATCTACGATAATTTCACAAGCTTTTCCGTTTGAATAATAAAAATAGAATTACTTTTTAAAGAGCATGAAAACTTAGAAGTTGGGCTGTTTTACGTTTTATTAATTTTTTTGTGTAAAACTCATTAATTTATCAAAAATCAAAAATTATACTTTTTTAAAGACTGATGATCTCTAGCTCTCAAAAAAAATTCAACTTTACATCTTCAAAAATCTTTCTAGGGTCGCGATTCCCTAAAAAACTAAAAATTAAAATCAAAAACCTTACAACCACATCAGAACATATAACGTTTATCAAAGTCTGTTTGTATATGTGCCTTATTTTATGAAAGATTGTGATCTTTATCATACCTATGGTGGCCCCCCTGATATTGAAAAACCTTGTCTTGTATAACATCTATACTAGGGTGCTTCGTTTTTAAACGATTTTTTTTTAATTTACGCTCCATTGAGAAAATATTGTTCTAACAGAAAAATAAATTTTCACTAAATTTCAATCTTTAATTTTAATTGGTTATTAGTTAATTTTAAAATTTTCACATTTATTTAATATGTGAATTTACAGTTTTTTTAAAATTATCTATATCTCTGCTGCATTTTAGGTAATTGCCGTGTTCGTTATGGAAAATTGTAGGAAAAATAACAATCTTTAAAAGTGCCCCATAGTTGGATCTCTCACTTGAATGGTTTCACGGCAAGAAAAAACTTGAAGATAATTTTTATTGATTTTTGCATTTTTCGCATAAACGGTCAGATAGCAAAAAGATAAATGACAATTTTAGAAAATATTAAATTTTCTACAAAAAAGGTCTTTAGTCAAGAGTTGTAAAGATAATAAATAAACGGTTATTTGAAAATTTAATATGGAATTTTTAATACGATAATACAAAAATGTTTTAAATGTTTATACGTTGGAATTTATTTATCTTATAAAGTAATAGCTTTACAGCTTAGACTCTATAGTGGGCACTTTTAAAAATTGATATTTTTTTTACAATTTTCCGTAAAGAACAAGATAATTCTATAAAATGCAGGAGAGATACAGATATTTAAAAAAAACTGTAAATTGACGTGTTAAATGCATGGAAAAATTTTAAAGTTAACTAGTGACCTCTTAGAATTAAAATTAAAGATTGAAATTTAGAGAAATTTTATTTTCTGTTCTAAAGCAATGTTTTGTCTGTGGACCGCAAAAATAATTGTTTAAAAACGAAGCACCCTAATACATATATTTCTTTTATGATGGCTGTTATTCAAAATGTTATTTTTAGGATAAAATTTAAAAGCGAAATATGACAAGTATTATTAATAGTATATAAATAATTAAAATTTGCAGTAATTTTAGTATTGGAAACGTTACACAAAGTTTCATTAAAATCATTTAATTATTATAAATGTAAAATAAATAATATTAAAATTGATTATAATATTGAGTTGAAAGGTTGAAAATTATTTTTAAATATTAATACATTTTAAGCGGGTAACCAAATTGACTAAACAAATGTGCGTAGCGGACAAAATTCGTGTAAAATTGCGCGTGAAATCTAGTCTATACATTAACACATTTCAATAAAATTGATAAACTCACAATGTAGCGGGCGTTGTGTTTCCAATCTTGTGAATTTGACGGCAGGCATACGTGATTCGTAGTTCGTTGTCCCTGGTAAAAGAACCTTGTTTTGCAAAAGCTCAGGTCGACTATTCAAAGTACAGTGACTCGTAGAACGTTGGGTTTACGAATGAAAGTTGAGGTTCATAGCTTTAAACAGGGTAAATAAGTAGGCCACATTGGAAGCAGGTGTGTAAACATACCTGCTTTGTGGCTATCATCCTCCACCTGCTTCAATTTTCAAGTTAGCCACACTTACGGTTTTCGAGATATTTCAAAAGAAATTCTGTGCAACTTCTGACTTGGCCACACTTTGGAAGCAGGTTTTATAAAACCTATACCTGCTTGTGTGGCTATGTTTCCACATTATCCTGCTTCAAATCGCAAGTCAGCCACACTTACCGTTTTGGAAATATTTGACAATAATTTTTGTGGCCAACTTCTGACTTGGCCACACATTGAAAGCAGGTTTCATAAAACTTATACCTGCTTGTGTGGCTATGCTTCCACATCATCCTGCTTTGCATTTTAATACAGCAACACTTATTATTCTTTAAATAATATTAAAAACGTACTTTTAATTTTTTTAAATATTATAAAAAACATAAGTACGTGCGTCATTTTTCCAAAATTTTCACAGAAACCATATAGAGTCCATTATAATTCAGTTTAATCATAAGTACTTAATGTACGTTAATAGTCAAAAATAAAAAACATACGAATTAATTATATTTTGTACTAAATGTAAATTGTAAATTAATTAATTTGTATTACATATACAGTAGCGCCCAAAAGTGAGTGCCTAAATGATTTTTCGAGAAGAACTTTTTAAAATATGGGCCATTTTACTTCATTTTGAGTATGTTATACAGTTTTGTATGAGAAAAGAATTATTATGTTTAAAACGTGATAAACAAAAATTTACGGAAGTTAAACGAGCTCAGACTTATTTGTGTAAAAACGCATTTTCAGAACAGAACACTAAGAACGATTTAATGAAAAATAACTGTATAACAATACACTAAAACAATTTTATAATCATAAAAATGCCTAATACTTAGTTGGAAACCACGAGATTTTATAACTGCCTGACAGCGAGATGGCATTGAATCAATAAGATTTTCAAAGACTGAATCAGGCATTGCATTTCATTCCTTGTCCAATTCGGCAAATTTTTCATCTTTATTCTTAATGTTTTTGTTTCGACAACGTCTTGCCAGCTCTTTCCACAAGTGTTCTATCGGGTTGAGGTCGAGATTGACTGGGCCACTGAAGAATCCTGATTTGTTGCTGCTGCAATGAAGTCTTGACAATCGAGGAGGTGTGCTTAGGATCGTTATCCTGTTGTAGAATCCATCTAGGAGGCATATTTGTATGGGCCCATGGTAAGACGACATTAGTCAGCATATCTTTGTAACTTTGGCCAGTCATTATTCCGTTAATTTTAATGATGGGGATGCCATTACGAGAAAGGCTCCATAAACCATAACTGATCCACCTCCATGTTTTACTGTCGGTTTTATGTATTTTGAATTGTATCTTTCTCCAGGAGGACGTCTTATGTATTGTATTCCGTCGCTTCCAAATAGATTGAACTTAGATTCATCTGTGAAAATACTTAACTCCACTCGGCTGCTGTCCAATGCAAGTGCGCTTTGCAAAATCCACGAGACTTTCGATTCTTGAGTTTGATGAAAGGTTTTTAGCTGGACGTCTGCCATTCAAACCAGCATCACTCAATCTTCGTGAAACTGTCATTTGACTAATATTTAGACCTTCACTTTGATTGAATTCTGCTGCCAGATCCACAGCTGAGAGAATCGGATCCGCTTTAGGATGAACAATGCTGTATCCAGCCGGGAAGAAGTAACACGTGGTCTACCAGTTCTTTTATCATTCTCAACAGAATTTCTCTGATCAAACCTTTGAATAATTCTTGAGACAGTACGAGCTGGCATCTTTAGAATCCGTGAAATGGCAGCTGCCTTCATGCCAGAGTTTTCATATCTATAATTGCTTTCCGAATGGCTGAGAAGTTTCAACCCTTGGCATTGTTAAACTTGGTCAATTGTTACTGAACACAAAAAATAACCCAAATATTCAAGAAAACCAATAATGTGAGGCCGGAATATGTAAAAATGACTATTGCAGTAGAAATGGAACATAACCTAAAATACCGTATCTGCGCAACAGTTAACTATTAATAATATTTTCCAACATCAAACTGTACAATATACTAAAATTTGAAGTAAATTGAGATTGCAAAAGTTATGTGAAAAAGTTTCGCACTCACTTTTCTACTGTATTATTTGAAAAAATAAACGCACGACTTATGTTTTAAAATATTTAAAAAATTAAAATAGTTTTTAAATATTTAAAAATAATAAGTGTTGCTGTATTAAAATGCAAAGCAGGATGATGTGGAAGCATAGCCACACAAGCAGGTATAAGTTTTATGAAACCTGCTTTCAATGTGTGGCCAAGTCAGAAGTTGGCCACAAAAATTATTGTCAAATATTTCCGAAACGGTAAGTGTGGCTGACTTGCGGTTTGAAGCAGGATAATGTGGAAACATAGCCACACAAGCAGGTATAGGTTTTATAAAACCTGCTTCCAAAGTGTGGCCAAGTCAGAAGTTGGCCACAGAATTTCTTTTTGAAATATCTCGAAAACCGTAAGTGTGGCTAACTTGAAAATTGAAGCAGGTGGAGGCAGGATGATAGCCACACAAGCAGGTATAGGTTTTAGCACACCTGCTTCCAATGTGTGGCCTACTTCATTTACCCTGTTTAAAGGGCTATCGCGGAACCTCAACTTTCATTCGTAAACCCAACGTTCTACGAGTCACCTGTACCTTTGAATAGTCGACCTGAGCTTTCTTTTGCAAAACAACGGTTCTTTTCGGGACCAGGGACAACGAACGTACGAATCACGTAGCCAGCGCTGCCGCCGTCAGAAGCCGTTCACAAGACTTCGGACCAACACAACGCCCGCTACATTGTGAGTTTATCAATTTTTATTGAAATGTGTTAATGTATAGACTAGATTTCACACGCGCAATTTTACACGAATTTTGTCCGCTACGCACATTTGTTTAGTCAATTTGGTTACCCGCTTAAAATGTATTAATATTTAAAAAATAATTTTCAACCCTTTCAACTCAATATTATAATCAATTTTTAATATTATTTATTTTTACATTTATAATAACTTAAATGATTTTAATGAAACTTTTGTGCGTAACGTTTCCAATACTAAAATTACTGCAAATTTTAATTATTTATATACTACTCCTAGCCCATAATACTTGTCATATTTCGCTTTTATCCTAAAAATAACATTTTGAATAATAGCCATCATAAAAGAAATATATGTATTAGGGTGCTTCGTTTTTAAACAATTATTTTTGCGGTCCACAGACAAAACATTGCTTTAGAACAGAAAATAAAATTTCTCTAAATTTCAATCTTTAATTTTAATTCTAAGTGGTCACTAGTTAATTTAAAATTTTTCCATGCATTTAACACGTAATTTACAGTTTTTTAAATATCTGTATCTCTCCTGCATTTTATAGAATTATCTTGTTCTTTACGGAAAATTGTAAAGAAAATATCAATTTTTAAAAGTGCCCACCATAGAGTCTAAGCTGTAAAGCTATTAGTTTATAAGATAAATAAATTCCAACGTATAAACATTTAAAACATTTTTGTATTATCGTATTAAAAATTCCATATTAAATTTTCAAATAACCGTTTATTTATTATCTTTACAACTCTTGACTAAAGACCTTTTTTGTAGAAAATTTAATATTTTCTAAAATTGTCATTTATCTTTTGCTAACTGACCGTTTATGAAAATGCAAAATCAATAAAATTATCTTAAGTTTTTTGCCGTGAAACCATTCAAGTGAAGATCCAACTATGGGCACTTTTAAAGATTGTTATTTTTCCTACAATTTTCCATAACGAACACGAATTACCTAAAATGCAGCAGAGATATAGATAATTTAAAAACTGTAAATTCATATTAAATAAATGTGAAAATTTTAAAATTAACTAATAACCAATTAAAATTAAAGATTGAAATTTAGTGAAAATTTATTTTTCTGTTTAGAACAATATTTTCTCAATGGAGCGTAAATTAAAAAAAAACGTTTAAAACGAAGCACCCTAGTATAGATGTTATACAAACAAGGTTTTCAATATCAGTCACCAAAAGGTATGTAAAGATCACAATCTTTCAAAAATAAGCATATACAAACAGACTTTGATAAACGTTATATGTTGTGATGTGGTTGTAGGTTTTGATTTTAATTTTTAGTTTTGAATCGCGACTCTAGAAAGATTTTGAAGATGTAAAGTTGAATTTTTTAGAGCTAGAGATCATCCGTCTTTAAAAAGTATAATTTTGGATTTTAATAAATAATGAGTTTTACACAAAAATTAATAAAACGTAAAACAGCCCAACTTCTAAGTTTCATGTTTTAAAAAAATATTCTATTTTATTAATCAAACGGCAAAGCTTGTGAAATTATCGTAGATTTTATTTTTTGATATTAATTTTTATTAAATGGCTATCAAGCAATTGAAGTATGCCAATTTTGGTAAACATTTTCTGAAAGCATACATAGTAATAAAATAAAATAAATTTCGTTATCATCTGCTTTCAAAATTGTCGATCTGCAAAATATGCCTTTGAGAAGATATTTATTGAAGGTATGCAATTTAAATATGCATTGTATTCCCGTCATTTCAATTGTTTTAGATTTGAAAATACTAAGCATGTTTAGTATTTATTTACGATATAAGTATTTATTTCTACCTGATAATTCAAAATTTAACTTTTTCGTTCTTACCTTTATCAGGGTGCATATTTTACCACAAAATACTCTTCTGCGCTTAAAATTTTGTTAGTTATTTTTAATCACAATTATAAATAATTTCGATATATATAAAATGAATTAAAATTTATATAAAAAAAATTTTAATAAATATAATTGGACTAAAAACATTAGTATCAAAGTATTTTCAACATTTATTTATGGTATATAATACATAAAATTAGAACTATATTTAAAAATAATAAACAAATCATCAGAAAAACTAAAAATAAATCCAGAAAATTAATCATTAGCGCCCTTCTGCAATACTATAATTATTATTCTTTCATTTTAAAGAATAACAAGTATTTTACAATTTTATATACATATTTATGTTACTTTGTAATATTAATAAAACAAATCCTATTAATTAAGATTCATAACATAATAAATACGTATTCTTAGATTTAAACTGGTTTTTGAATTGCGCGCCGACGCTTACTTTGCGGTTCCCCCAAACCTAACAATCGAAATCGCATGAAAGTTCTCTGAATATAACGTTTGAAATAATATTGGAAGTAATCGGCTGTTTGCTATATGTCGAAAATAGACGAAAGTATGCGACCTTAACCGATAAAACTAGATTTGCAACTTACAACTTATGTATTTTGAACCTTTTTCAAAAACAGCGTAAAAATCGATATCTTGCATCTCTATACAACTATCGTGACTCTCTCTACGAGTAGTTCACACGCCACTAGCGAGGCCTCTTAAAGTTGAAACGATTTGGTCGTTGCTCTATTAAGGCTGCGCGCCGACAAACAAAAATTGTAACAAGATCCAGGTGGCGAATACATCGCGATATTGGAATTATTATCAATGTTACGGACCCACACTGAATAAACTACTCACCGCTAGGCGATCGGTGGTTGAAACCACGATTCACGTTTAAAAACCATTTGCTTTGAATACGATACATTTCATATGCATTATGGACATGATTTAATTATTATTATTTGAATTATATTTTTAAAACAACTAATTAATATACGATACTATGATTATTTTAATTTGTTACATTAATCTCATTCTTGACTATTACTACAACAGTGCATTAAACATTTTCTTGTTTGAAAAAGTGTAATAAAAAATAATTTAGTATAGATTATTAACAAAATCATATTATATAAATATGATTAAAATACTTTTATTATACTTAAATGGTTTTGCGCTTTTTATTTGAATATTCGCTGCACACTATGATTTAACAAAATTAACGAAAAAACTTTTGAAACGGTATCGCTGGAAAATGTTTTGCATGTGTTGTTCTCTACTCTTGTGTTGAACGCATATACAATCTTTTACATTTAGAGTGCTTGAGCAATATTTTTTATAAGGCCTTTATTATTAATTGCATTTTTACTAAATGCCAAAAACCCGAGTTTCTTTGAGCAAAAACGTAAGTTTTCTGTTCATAAAAATTCTTTGATTACAAAAAATATCATTAAACTGAATTGCACGAGTGACCGGCGTCCAATGGTTTGTTTGTTTTAAACAACCGTTTATATATACAGGGTGTCCCAAATTGAGTAGGCTAACATGGATATCTTTCTTATTAGTGGAGATAAACTTTGGTTATATGGGCAATGTTTTGCAGTTTTAGGTGCCAATTCAGATTCGTTAAGAAAATTGTAAAATTCCGAATAGTTACGAAGTAATCGTAAAAACTGAAAATCGTTATTTTCTTTAATGTAAATATCTTTGTAATTATAAAATTTACAAAAAAAAGTTTAATATAAAAGTTACTAGGTTTTATAAAATTCAGATAGAAATTAAGTCAAAATTAAATTCAAAATGGCAGCTTCCAAGAAATTGATACCAACTGTCTTATTTTAAATTGATGCCATATTGGATCTTTACATAGATAAATAGCATTTTTTTTCTCTTTTCAATCATGTATAACAACCCATATTTAAATAAAAAAAATATTTTTCTGTTTTAAATCAAGTAGCCATGAATTATCAAAGAATAATAAAACAGCATAAGACAAGTCAATGTCATTATATTTATTTTTTGACTAATATATTATGTTTTTTGAATAATAATAATTATTACCTTATAAATAATTCAAAATGTCAAAATTTTTAACTGAGAAGTATATGTTTTGTACCTACATTAATGTTACAAAAGCTCCTACGTTGCTGCACAAACATACTTTAACAGTTTTCAGAAAAAATATATAAAACTCTATAGGTTTACACGCGTAATTTTGTTTAGACTCAACGATACTTCTTTAACATATGTTTATATAACAATAAATTATTGTGATTTTATCATTTTATTGAAATCTGTTAATGTATATATGTACTAGATTTCACGCGCAATTTTACACGAATTTTGTCCGCTACGCACATCAGTTTAGTCAATTTGGTTACACTTTAGCTTAAAATGTGTTAATATTAAAAATAATTTTCAACACTTTCAACTCAATATTATAATAACGATTTTTAATATTATTTATTTTTTCATTTATATTAGTTAAATGATTTTAATGAAACTTTTGTGCGTAACGTTTCAATACTAAAATTACTGCAAATTTTAATTATTTATATACTACTCCTGGCCCATAATAGTTGTCATATTTCGCTTTTAAATTTTATCCCAAAATAACATTTTAATTATCCACTATAAAAGAAATATATGTATTAGTGCTTCGTTTTTAAACAATTATTTTTGCGGTCCAGAGACAAAATATTGTTTTAGAACAGAAAAAAAATTCTCCAATCTTTAATTTTAATTCTAATTGTAAGTAGTCACTAGTTAATTTTAAATTTTTTTCATGCATTTAACACGTGAATTTACAGTTTTTATTAAATATGTATCTGTATCTCTCCTGCATTTTATAGAATTATCTTGTATTTTGCGAAAAATTGTAAAGAAAATATCAATTTTTAAAAGTGCCCATAGTAGAGTATAAGCTGTAAAGCAATTAGTTTATAAGATAAATAAATTCCAACGCATAAACATGTAAATCATATTTGTATTATCGTATTTAAAAATTCCATATTAAATTTTCAAATAACCGTTTATTTATTATCTTTATAACTGTTGACTGAAGACCTTTTTTGTAGAAAATTTAATATCTTCTAAAATTGTCATTTATCTTTTGTTAGCCGTGAAACCATCAGTGACAGATCCAACTATGGGCACTTTAAAGATTGTTATTTTTCCTACAATTTTCCATAACAAACACAATTACCTAAAATGCAGCAGAGATATAAATTCACATATTAAATAAATGTGAAAATTTTAAAATTAACTAATAACCAATTAAAATTAAAGATTGAAATTTAGTGAAAATTTATTTTTCTGTTTAGAACAATATTTTCTCAATGGATCGTAAATTTTAAAAAATCGTTTATAAACGAAGCACCCTACTATAGATGTTATGTTTTTGATCAATAAAATTTTTAGTTTATTGGGGAATCGCGACCCTAGAAAGATTTTTGAAGATGTAAAGTTAAATTTTTTTTAGAGCTAGAGATCACCCGTCTTTAAAAAAGTATAATTTTGAATTTTTGATAAATCAAAGAGTTTTACACAAAAAAATTAATAAAACCTAAAACAACCCAACTTCTAAGCTTTTGTGCTTTTTTCAAAATAATGATATTTTTATTAATCAAACGGCAAAGCTTGTGAAATTATCGTAGATTTTATTTTTTGATATTCATTTTATTAAATGGCTATCAAGCAATTGAAGTATGTCAATTTTGGTAAACATTTTCTGGGAGCATACATAGATAATAAAATAAAATAAATTTCGTTATCATCAGCTTCCAAAATTGTCGATCCCTGCAAAATATGCCCCTTAAGAAGATATTATTGAAGTTATGCAATTTAAATATGCACTTTGTGTTGTCATATCAATTGTTCTAGAATTTGAAAATGTTTAGTATTTATTTACGATATAAGTATTTATTTCTATGATATTTGCAAAATTTAACTTTTTCGTTCTTATTTTATCAGGTGCATATTTTACCACAAAATACTCTTCTGCGCTTAAAATTTTGTTAGTTATTTTTAATCACAATTATAAATAATTTCGATATATAAAATGAATTAAAATTTATATAGAAAAAAATTTTTAATAAATATTGTAACAAGTTGCTGTTCGAACTATTGTGAATATTAAAACTTCTAATTTATTTACACAATACTAGCTTATTTATTAAATAATTACTTAACACTTACATTAACCTATTAAATATTGTTTACTTGCTAATTTATTTATTTATACACTTAACTAACTTATTGGTACACTAAACTTATTTATTTTACACTTCATTATTTATCTACACTGTTGTTATTTTTGAAGATTCAAATCTTAGCACTAGTGAAATATTAACATGTCGATCATGTAAGACTTATGTATATTGTTATATAAACGAAGACGAATTTTATATTCTCGAATTATGATATTGTAGATCTCTAGAATATTCGACGCCTGAGCTAGCCAAATAGTCAATAGTTAAGTCGTTACATGTTTAAGATCATTTCGTAAATGTAAATAAGCTACGATAACTACAAGTGTTGTTGTTATGACTATTTGCAAACAACAGACATCATTGTTGCTGTACTCTGAAGCACAATGTTTTCGCTTCAAAATAAGATGCGCGTATGTCAAATGCTTTTTCTG
The DNA here is from genome assembly GCA_036325965.1 of Sinopyrophorus schimmeli. NCBI lineage: Eukaryota > Metazoa > Arthropoda > Insecta > Coleoptera > Elateridae > Sinopyrophorus > Sinopyrophorus schimmeli. The sequence continues at coordinate 88,536 of JARFIZ010000172.1, forward strand.
CATCTCAAAGTTCGATGTTCGTAGGCTAGCTGTTTCATACTTTTCTGATGTTGCTGAGTATTAGACGAACAAAGTATAATTGTTCTTCTTATATCTTCATGGTTGAGTTCTTCTGAACAATTATTTATTAATGATCAATTTACTTTGACATCTTTTTGAAACTAAACTGGCTACTTTTACTGTTATCTCCTCAATTAGACAATTATATGTCGTATGGTTCGTGGATTTTATGAACAGTTATTGAATGCTAATTTCTAACATGTAAATACAATAAAGTCGCTCTTAAATTAGGCATTGTTTAGTCGTTTTACGATTCTGGATTACTTATGAACAATTCAAAGTGTCTAAATACCACAAATTTGTATCTTAGTCGTTTTTACGACGACCTTCTGACTACATCATAGACTTGCTTCAAAGTGTAAATATCTCAAATCATGTATCTTCAGTCGTTTTTTGAGACTTCTGGAGCAGCCATGGACATACTTTAAAGTGCCTAATTATCACAAATCATGTATCCTTCAGTCGTTTATCAAGTTGACCTTCTGGACTACATCATAGACTTGCTTTAAAGTGTCCATATATCACAAATCATGTATCCTTCTGGTCGTATTTTGGACCTTCTGGACAGATGGACATACTTTAAATGCCTAATTATCACAAATCATGTATCTTAGTCGTTTATCAAGTTCGACCTTCTGACTACATCATAGACTTGCTTTAAAGTGTCCATATATCACAAATCATGTATTTTGGTCGTATTTTGAGACCTTCTGGACGAGCCATGGACATACTTTAAAGTGCCTAATTATCACAAATCATGTATCTTCAGTCGTTTATCAAGTTCGACCTTCTGGACTACATCATAGACTTGCTTTAAAGTGTCCATATATCACAAATCATGTATTTTGTCGTATTTTTAGACCTTCTGGACAGCCATGGACATAATTTAAAGTGCCTAATTATCACAAATCATGTATTTCAGTCGTTCATCAACTTGACCTTCTGACTACATCATAGACTTGCTTTAAAGTGTCCATATATCACAAATCAAGTATTTCAGTCGTTCATCGCGACGTTCTGGACTACATCCATGGACTTACTTCATTGTCCATAACAATATTATTTTAGCGACTTCATCCTTGTTTAGTTTTCTTATCAGTTATTTCTTCTTTCGAACTCTGCTGTTAATCTTTGTGTCGCATCGCGTTTGTCCGTTAGCTTCATCTTCGGTGATCCATTTTCAGATCTTTTAATCGCTTGCCTTTTCATTCTTAATTTTTTATTAGCTTCATCTTGCAATTGATTATCTAATCGCTTGCCTTTTCATTATTTCCTAATTTTCATTATCTTCATCTTTAGCGCAATTTAGATCTTCTAATCACTTGTCTTCATTCTTAGAACTTTCCATTAGCCTTATATTCGTGCACTACTTAGATCTTTTAATCACTTGTTTCATTCTCCGAATTTTCCATTAGCTTTATAATCGTGCACTACTTAGGTCTTCTAATCACTTGCCTCTTAATTCTTCGAATTTTCCATTAGCTTTATATTCTGCACTACTTTCAGTCTTCTAATCACTTGTTTCATTCTTGAAATTTTCCATTGGCTCTATATTTGAAATTAGATCTTCTAATATTGTCTTCATTCTTGAATTTTCAATTAGATTTATATTCGAAAACGACTTAGATCTTAATGCTTGCCTTTCATTTTATTATTATTTTTTTTATTGAGCGGATATATTCAGCAATTTAATGTATTCTTGAATATAACATTTATATTAATGCTGCTATTAAACGTTTTACCAATTAAGCTTGAATCAAGTGTATCTGGTTCTTCAAAATTTTCTTTAAGTGCGGTGACTTTAAGTAGATTTCATTAGCCATATTTATTTTCACTTACTTTATTACTAATTATTAATTATTTATTTTACTGAATATTCACAAAATGACACAATGTAACAAGTTCGCTGTGCTCGAACTAGGTTGTGAATATTAAAATTTGTAATTTATTTACACCAATACTAGCTTATTTATTAAATAATTACTTAACATTACATTAATAGCTTAAATATTGTTTACTTGCTAATTTATTTATTTATACATAACTAACTTATTGGTACACTAAACTTATTTATTTTCACACTTCATTATTTATCTACACTGTTGCTTATTTTGAAGATTCAAATCTTAGCACTAGTGAAGACTATTAACACTCGTCGATCGAGTGTCAAATTTATGTACTATTCCTTATATAAACCCGAAGACGAATTCTTACCTATTCTCGAATTTATGATATTCGTAACGCCATCTCTAGAATATTGATATAGCCAAATAGTCAATAGATTAACTGTTACAATATAATAATTGGACTAAAAACATTAGTATCAAAGTATTTTCAACATTTATTTATGGTATAATTATAATAAATAAAATTAGAACTATATTTAAAAATAATAAACATATCATCAGAAAATTAATCATTAGCGCCTTTCTGCAATACTATAATTATTATCTTTTCATTTTAAAGAAAAACAAGTATTTTACAATTTTATACACATATTTATGTTACTTTGTAATAATAATAAAACAAATCGCATTAATTAAGATTCATAACGTAATAAATATGTATTGTTAAATTTAAACTGGTTTTTAATTGCGCCGACGCTTACTTTGCTCCCAACAATCGAAATCGCATGAAAGTTCTCTGAATATAACATTTGAAATCATATTGGAAGTAATCATCTCTTTACTAGACCAGACTATATGTCGAAAATAGACGAAAGTATACGAGTTTGACCGATAAAACTACACCTGTAACAACTTAATATTTTAAATGTTTTTCAAATCACCGTAAAGATCGATATCTTGCATCTCTATACAACTATCATGACTCTCTCTACGACAATTGAAGATCATTTAATTTAAAATAGCCATTTACGTTTATTATATACATCTATATACAGGGTGTCCCAAATTGAGTAGGCTAACATGGGTATCTTTCTTATTAGTGAACATAGAAGTTTGGTTAAAGGGGCAATGTTTTGCAGTTTTATGTGCCCATTCAGATTCTGTTAAGAAAATTTTAAAATTCCGAATAGTTCCAAAGTTATCGTAAAAAAACTGAAAATCGTCATTTTCTTTAATGTCAAATAACTTTGTAATTATAAAATTTACAAAAAAAGTTTAATATAACAGTTTCTAGGTTTCATAAAATACAAATAGAAATTAAGTCAAAATTAAATTCAAAATGGCGGTTTTCAAGATATTGATACCAACTTTCTTATTTTAAATAGACGCCATATTGGATTTTACATAGTTAAATAGCATTTTTTCTCTTTTCAACCATGTATAACAACCCATATTTAAATAAAAATTATTAATATTATTAATTTTTCGTTTTAAATCAAGTAGCCATGAATTATGAAAGAACAATTAAACAGCATAATACAAGCCAACGTCATTATATTTATTTTTGACAAATATTGTAAGTTTTTGAATAATAATTGTTATTGCTTTATAATTAATTTAAAATGGAAAAGTTTTTAACTGAGCAGTATCATAGGTTTAGTACCTACATTAAATGCTAAAAAAGCTCCTGCGTTGCTGCACAAACATACTTTAACAGTTTTCCAAAAAAAAGCAACCAAACGTTAAAATTATTAAAAGATTGGATGTGAATATGCAGAAGTATGGATGTTTACAGTAACCAAATTGAAAGAATGTTGAAGATGATCTTTATCATTTTTTTCTTGGAAAACTGTTAAAGTATGTTTGTGCAGCAACGCAGGAGCTTGTGTAACATTTAATGTAGGTACAAAACATATCATACTGCTCAGTAAAAACTTTGCAATTTTGAATTATTTATAAAGCAATAATAATTATTATTAAAAACTTACAATATTAGTCAAAAATAAATATAATGACGTTCTTATTTGTGTTTAATTGTTCTTTGATAATTCATGGCTGATTTAAAACAGAAAAATTTAATATTGTTAATAATTTTAATTTAAATATGGGTTGTTATACATGGTTGAAAAAAAAAAATGATATTCAACTATGTAAAAATCCAATATGGCGTCCATTTAAAATAAGAAGTTGGTATCAATATCTTAGAAACCGCCATTTTGAATTTAATTTTGAGTTAATTTATTTGTATTTTATAAAACCTAGTAACTTTATATTAAACTTTTTTAATTTTATAATTACCCGTTATTTGACATTAAAGAAAATGACGATTTTCAGTGACGATAACTTTGGAACTATTCGAATTTTAAAATTTTCTTAACAGAATCTGAATGGCACCTAAAACTGCAAAAATGTAGCGTTTTCTAGAATTAATAAAAAGCTTGTTCCGATGAAGTAAGTTATTAAGATTGCCATTGTAATATATTCGTTCAAGGTTGCGGTTTGGCGCCTGGCCATCTGCGAGGCAATACTGAACTGCCAACCATAAAACTGCAGGAAAATTGGCTAAATCTAACTTCAGTATTATCTCAAAAATACTCAAAATTTTAAACGGTTTGCGCAGTGTAGAAGTAAATAGTAAAACGCGTGCTTCTTTTTCCTCTAAATTTGATTTTTGAAATTTTACAGTTTTTCTGTTTATTAAAAATCTATTAAGGTTTTTCCAAATTTTAAAAATAGGAAACATCCAAAATTAGGTCTAAATTGTTGTCCTAAAATTTGAACTTTCTAATTGGCTTAGTTTTCTCTGAAGTTCTGAAGTTTTGGCATATGTAAAATACACGGAGGCGCGCAGCCTTAACTCAGCCGGCTAGTTCGGCTACCTTGGGGTGGTTTACCGATGTTCGAATCCCAAAAGAATCTTCTTTTTTTCTAAAATTTTTGATTATAAATTTTGTGAACAAGTAAAAGTACAATATTATTTTATGAAAGAAACAGTCAGCTCTTAAAACAGTTAGTATAATGACAATTTAAAAAAAAATAAAATATTATAACGTTAAAATTCTAATACAATATTTTATTGACATAAATTAGGCGTTTAATTTAATCTAAGATTGGTCCTCAAACTTTCAGTACTTCAACTTCTAATGTTAAATTCGCATGTCTATTCTCTTTTGACTAATATTTTTTTTATTAAATTTAAGTAATTTTGAAAAAACCGAGATCGGAATGTGGTACTTTGAGCTCACATGTACAGTCTTAAAACTTTCTATTCAACACCCTACTGACTGCGCCTTGTGGAAGAAAAAAAGGCAACCAGTTTAACGAATAGGCTTGGTTACTTTTAACTCAAGAAGTTACCAAATTCAAAACATTTAAAACAGCATTTCTTTTTAAAAGGAGCGGTTCTTATATTTTTAAATTTTGCGCGTGTGCAGACTTTTTTCGTCTGTGTTTCGTTGCGTAACATTGAAGTGATAATGAGTTGCTACAAGCGGTTTTTTTTTTATTAGCTGAAATAAAATATAAATTTTGATATATTTTAAGATTGCTAATAAAGTGCCGACAAAAGATTTATTAATAATTAAAATTTTATCTTCTTTATTTTCACTTCTCATACAGTTGATCCGAACTACTGCACCGTCGGTGTTTCGCATATATTGTTATTAGAGGGGGGTCATAATTCTAAGTGACGGACAGTAATTAGTGGGGGCGTGAAGTAATAATTGAGTAGCCCTATCAATAAATTTATAAATAATAAAATAATCATTTATTGTATTTTATCCAAATTTTAATTTTATAAAAATCAGCTTTATTAAATAATCTTAAATTATGGATAATAATGGTTTGATGATAAAAAAATAAGCAGACACACGACAAAACAAATTGTGACTTTGCAAGGTCATCGTCCATTCAAATCTTCTCACAAAAGATACGCCTAATACCCTTTCCCTCCTTAACCTGTTTAAATGTATTCTAGTCAAAACTGTTAGGTATAGAATTGGTGTATAAGCAAATACTTCCATTTTAAAAAGTTTCAAACCGTACGGAATGTAATCTTTAATGGTAATTTGAACTGTTCGTAGAATTTATGTGAATTTTTCTTTTTCAAAAACAACATAAGTCAGTTTACTCTAATTTTACAGAAATCAATAAAACTTTTTATTTTAATAATTATAAACAATTCTTAAGATTAAACTAATAATTGTTGTTCTAGGAGTTTTGACATATATTCTGTTGAATTATTTTAAATTAGAACTTTGTCAGCGTGAATTAGTTTTAATAAAATTAATTTTTCACCATATCTGTACCAAAAATTTAAAATTGTGCTCTGTTTATTGAGAAAGAAATTACAAGTTTATGAGAAAAGAAATGAAATAAATTGACAGATTTACTAATATGCCCGTAAACATTAACCAAAATTTAAACTTTTATATTTAAACAACATAAAAGCAGCTATTGTGGCTTAAATGTAAAACCTACATATATGATGCCATAGGCTTTTTTGTAGAAATATTTACTAATACTACTGTCATACATTGTTTTAACTTATGTATATCAAAGGGTTTAACTCCGCCTGCAGCATTGGAGGGTGGATTGAGTAGCTCGACAGTGCTGTTGCCGGTCCCAAGCCCGGAGAAAGGAGGAGGGTTTGTGGGCAAGGTTAGCAACCTACCCACAGTAAAACAAATATAAGGCTCATAGACCTAATGTAATGCCTCGGAACAGGACGGATAAATTGTTGACGAACCCGGCGAGAAAAAGGACATTGGAAAAAGGAAAAAGGAGATTGAACAATTACAAAAAGAAGAACATAATGCGAATAGCAACGAAGAATGTAAAAACGCTGAACAATAAAGATCAGGAAATTGAAAAAGAGCTAAAAGATAAAAACATAGAAATATGCGCACTACAAGAAACAAAAAAGAAAGGCAAAGGACAAATGTGGCTTGGTGAATACTTGATAATATACAGCGGAGTAGAAAGGGATAAGAGAGAAAAAGAGGGTGTAGCACTAATGATCCACAAAAAGCTAACCCAGAACATCCAAGAATGCAAATACGTATCAACAAGAATAGTAGCGACAAAACTTAGATCACAAAAACAAAACATTAATATCATCGGAATATATAGCCCAGAAAACTGCAAACCGGAAGAAGAGAGAACAAGCTTCTATGAGACATTGCAAAAGACAATTGATGCAATACCACAAAACGAAACAGTTATTCTATTGGGAGATTTTAATGCAAGAGTAGGGAACACGATAATACCTGGAGTGAAACAGAAATTTAATGAAAATATAACCAACGAGAATGGTGAACTATTAATAGACTTCTGTTCCCAAAACGAGTTCCGAATAAACAACACTTTTTTCAAACACAAAATACAACATAAGTATACATTTCAAAATACAAGAGGCGATAGATCAATGATAGACTACGTTCTGACAAACGGGAAGATACACTATACACAAATACTTGACATAAGATGCCTATGCTCTGCAAATATAGGAAGCGATCACAATCTGGTCTTGGGAAAAATAAGAATGACAATACAGAAACCCCCAAAAACAGACCCTATAGTTTGCAAAACAAAGTTAAAAGTCGAAAGCCTACAAGACGAATCAACAAGAAATCTTTACAAATCAAGACTGGAGAATGAAATAGACAAAAATCCTGTAATAGAAGAAGAAGACGTCGAAGATAGCTAGAGAAAGATAAAAAATAACATCATCAAGGCCGCAAAGGAAGCAGTTGGGAAACGTAAAATAAAAGGAACATCAAGAAGATCTAAAAATACACCTTGGTTTTGTGAAGAGGTGAAACTAAAATGCCAGGAAAACACAAAAGCTTATCTCAAATATAGATCAAGAAAAACCAGAGAAACCTATGAAGAATATAAGACAATTCGCAATGAAACAAATGCATTAGTAAGAAAGAAAAAAACAGAACATTGGGAAAGTTTTTCTAAAGAAATGGAACATGACTTTTACGGCATCCAGAAAGAGATCTGGAGAATGATACGTGGACAAAGAAAGGAAATGAAAGAACTAATAGAGGTGAGACATATTGAAAGGGATGCATGGATAAACCACTTGAAACAACTATACAATAAAACAGAAAACTTAACACTGGAAACACCAGAAATTGTAACAAATGAAACATCACAAATAGAAGAGGAACAGATAGAACAAACACTCAAAAAATTAAAAAATCGAAAATCAGCTGGCAAAGACGGAATACAAAATGAACTATTGAAATACGGAGGAACAAAACTAACTAAAGAACTAACAAAATTCATAAACAAAATAATACAAAGATCACAGATTCCGGAAGAAAGGCGAACAAGCATAATGATACTACTCTTTAAGAAAGGTGAAAAGTCTGGTCCTAACAACTACCGAGGAATTAACCTCCTGTGCACAACGTTAAAACTAACAACAAAAATTATTAGCAATAAAATAACCTCACTAACACAAATCTCTGAAGAACAACAAGGATTTAGGAACGGAAGATCTTGTAACGACGCAGTATTTGTAATCAGACAAATTACTGAGAAATCAATAGAATACAACAGACCAGCGTTCTTATGCTTCATAGATCTTGAGAAAGCATTTGATAGAGTTCAATTACAAGACGTAGTACACATACTCTATAATAGAAATATTCCATTGAATATAATAAAACTCATCGAACACATCTACACTAGAAATAAAATAGAAGCAAAAGTAAACTCAGAGTTAACAGAACCAATAGAGGCAACAACTGGAATTAGGCAAGGAGACTCATTGAGTCCCTTGTTATTTAACATCATATTGGACGAAATAATTAAACAAGTGAAAACAAGAAGGGTTATAGAATGGGTAACAAAGAAATACAAATACTATGCTACGCCGATGATACTATACTAATAGCTGAGAATGAAGATGACCTGCAGAGACTAATGCACCAGTTTAACATAACCGCAAAGAAATTCAACATGAAAATATCAGCAGAAAAAACAAAATCAGTAGTAATATCTAAAGAACCAATAAGATGCAAATTGGAAATCGATAATCAGATAATAGAACAGGTGATGGCAATTAAATATTTAGGAATTAAATTAACATACAACAACAACATAGAAGAAGAAGTAAAAGAACAAACACTAAAAGCCAACAGAATAGCAGGTTGTCTAAACGATACGATATAGAAAAACAAGTATAGGTATGAGGACAGAAACAAAATCTAGAATATACAAATCTGTTGTTAGACCGGTTCTGACCTACACCGCCGAGACATGACCAGAAACACGCAAAACTCAAAGACGCCTAGAAACAAGTGAAATGAAAATATTGAGAAAAATTGCAGGAAAAACACTGTGCGATAGAGAAACAAATGGAAACATAAGACGCATATGTGAAGTTGAAAACGTTAACACTTGGGTAAAGAACAGAAAACAAGAATGGAACCAGCACATAAACAGAATGACGGAACAACGGATAGTAAAAATAGCCCGAGATAAATCACCAGGAGGGCGAAGAAGTATAGGACGTCCACGAAAACGCTGGAACGACGACTTATAACGACATTACATTAAAGAAAAACAGGCAAAAATGCCTAATATAAAGAAGAAGAAGAAGAAGAAGAAAGGGTTTAAGCAGATAATGCGAAAAAGCATAATTTTTTTTAAAGCTTATTTTAAATTAAATCGTAGCTTATGTCGTTGGAGATGAAAGCTATATTCTGCCAAATATCATCAAGTCGTTTTAGCAGGTTCGCGGTTATAAGGTAAAAAACAGAGAGACAAAATTACTTTCGTATTTATAAATTAACTAGCTGACCCGTCCGGCTTCGCACGGGTATTGCGATTTCGAAGTAAAAACAATTTTTTTTTCAAAATAAAATATAGCGTATGTTACTCAAGGATAGTGTCTTCTACCTGTTAATTCAAGTCCCGTAAAAATCGGTTCTGCCGTTTCCGATATACGGAGTACAATACCCATTAACAAAATGATTCGCCATTTATTGAATTCATTTGTTACAAAAAATGTGATAAATAAAGAACCGCTCTACCGATTTTGTGCAAACTTCACAAAAACCATCTACTAAATAGTCTGAACAAAGCCTAAACATTTGGTTTGGATAGGTGAGCCCGTTCTTGAGTTATAAAATTACAACGAAAAGTGGCATTGATTTTTATATATATAGATAGATAGATAAGGATGATTAAACAAAAACCTAATTTTGAATTTTTGACTAAAACTGTTTTTGCAGGCAATGATATTTATATAAAAAGTTCGTATTCGATGTCCGGACTTCGTACTACGTCATATGTATTTCTTTTTTTTTATTTCGTTAATCGTTTCCGTTAAATTGTCAAATTATGAAAATATAATATTGAATCTTTATTAGCAAATCAAAATAAATGCATATAATTGAAAAATTACAAATACAATAAAGTTATAGAGAATGCACAGATTTCAGCAAAGATTATAAAATATCAAAATCAAGTTAAAAATCAAAATAAAGAATAAGATGACCTTTTTATTACAATGGTTGAAAGTTCAAAGTAAATAAAAGTATGATTTTAAAGAACAAGGTTTTTGGTTTTTGGAATGATTATTTCCTATTTTTATTTTTTGCTTTTCACCGTACAAGTTTGTTATTTTTAGTTGTAACAATTTGTCTTATTTAATTTTAGTTTGAGAATAGATATGTATCTTGCACGTCGAGAATCAACTATTTCAGGTAAAAGAGTATGGAATATTTCAAAATTTAGTTACTAAGTTTTTTAAGGTTCAAAATGAACTTTTAGAATGTTATTGACAGTAAATTCCTAAATATGGGTTATTTGCAGGTAAATATAAAAAGTAGCGCAAAGAATCCCACTGTGAGGATTAGTTATTGTACTTTATGCCTGATTAAACAAGGGTTCGTCTACAAAACTTTGAGCGAGCAGTTCAGATTTGAATAGAACGAAATTTTATTTAGCTGTGGTAGAGCCTTAAATGATATCTACGATCACTTGAAATATGTTTATAAGATGATTAGTTTATTTTTAATTTTGTTCACAACTGACTTCATAATGGTTTCTATTTTTTCCATAATACAGCTTACAATGTTAATATTATTTAATGACAATTTTGGATGTCTAATTGTGTAATACCATGTTCCAATATTATTTTTTTTAAAACTAATTATTTTGAACAGTAGGGTCCAAAAAAATTCTCTGAAATTTTTCAATGGCAAAATAAGTTGTAGTTTCAAATTGTGTAACAACTTTTTTAATACCTTCATAGTGATCCGCAAAAAATAGTTGAAAGTCTTAGCGATATGACAAAAATTTATAACTGATTAATGAAGTATAGTTATCACACAATTAATACAGATTGTGATTCTGATATCTCAATCTTATCGCAAAATTCGAAACATTCCAATTTTGGACAATTAACACCACACGACACTCTCAATATCATCAGTAGTGCTTTAATTTTGTCTCTCTGTTTTTTACCTTACAACCGCAAACCTGCTAAAACGACTTGATGATATTTGGCAGAATATAGCTTTCATCTCCAACGACATAAGCTACAATTTAATTTAAAATAAGCTTTAAAAAAAATTATGCTTTTTCGCATTATCTGCTTAAACCCTTTGATATACATAAGTTAAAACAATGTATGACAGTAGTATTAGTAAATATTTCTACAAAAAAGCCTATGGAATCATATATGTAGGTTTTACATTTAAGCCACAATAGCTGCTTTTATGTTGTTTAAATATAAAAGTTTTAAATTTTGGTTAATGTTTATGGGCATATTAGTAAATCTGTCAATTTATTTCATTTCTTTTCTCATAAACTTGTAATTTCTTTCTCAATAAACAGAGCACAATTTTAAATTTTTGGTACAGATATGGTGAAAAATTAATTTTATTAAAATTAATTCACGCTGACAAAGTTCTAATTTAAAATAATTCAACAGAATATATGTCAAAACTCCTAGAACAACAATTATTAGTTTAATCTTAAGAATTGTTTATAATTATTAAAATAAAAAGTTTTATTGATTTCTGTAAAATTAGAGTAAACTGACTTATGTTGTTTTTGAAAAAGAAAAATTCACATAAATTCTACGAACAGTTCAAATTACCATTAAAGATTACATTCCGTACGGTTTGAAACTTTTTTAAAAAGGAAGTATTTGCTTATACACCAATTCTATACCTAACAGTTTTGACTAGAATACATTTAAACAGGTTAAGGAGGAAAGGGTATTAGGCGTATCTTTTGTGAGAAGATTTGAATGGACGATGACCTTGCAAAGTCACAATTTGTTTTGTCGTGTGTCTGCTTATTTTTTGATCATCAAACCATTATTATCCATAATTTAAGATTATTTAATAAAGCTGATTTTTATAAAATTAAAATTTGGATAAAATACAATAAATGATTATTTTATTATTTATAAATTTATTGATAGGGCTACTCAATTATTACTTCACGCCCCCACTAATTACTGTCCGTCACTTAGAATTATGATCCCCCTCTAATAACAATATATGCGAAACACCGACGGTGCAGTAGTTCGAATCAACTGTATGAGAAGTGAAAATAAAGAAGATAAAATTTTAATTATTAATAAATCTTTTGTCGGCACTTTATTAGCAATCTTAAAATATATTAAAATTTATATTTTATTTCAGCTAATAAAAACAAACCGCTTGTAGCAACTCATTATCACTTCAATGTTACGCAAAGAAACACAGACGAAAAAAGTCTGCACACGCGCAAAATTTAAAAATATAAGAACCGCTCCTTTTAAAAAGAAATGTTGTTTTAAATGTTTTGAATTTGGTAACTTCTTGAGTTAAAAGTAACCAAGCCTATTCGTTAAACTGGTTGCCTTTTTTTCTTCTACAAGGCGCAGTCAGTAGGGTGTTGAACTTCGACCATTTAAACTTATAGACACGGTGTTTGCTATTCTACGCTGCTTAGTAAATGAAGCCAACATAAAGCTCTTGCGCATGACGTCAGATAAGGGCAAAACTTTTTAAAATACATACGCGTACCTGTGCATTTTGTAGTAAAATTGTTTTAACTTTATATTTTTAATTATGGTGCAATCATGCAGTGCATATAATTGTGAGGAACGATCCAAACCTGGGACAGGAATATCATTTCATAAGTAAGTATTTGTTAAATAAATATGTATTCAACTTTTAACTTGTATAACCTCAAAAATATACCATTATTATTATTAGTGAATATAATGAAATACAAAAGCAATATAAATATAATTCTACTTAACCAAAACAATAATTTACAGATTTCCCAAAGATTTAATCTTGAAAAAGCAATGGATTATTGCAATGCGACGTGAAAACTTTAAGCCATCGGAGTATTCTAGAATTTGTTCTAAACACTTTACACCTGATTCATTTATTACAAATGCTTGGAGTTCAAAAAAACAACTTGCAAAAGATGCTGTGCCAAGCATTTTTAATTTTCCTAGCCATTTTATAAAGAAACTCTCAACTAGAAAACATCCGAAAACAAGATACACAGAAGTTGAAAATACAGATACAACAGACACTTTAATAAACAGTGAGACGTCTATAGAGCCTATGCAGTCTACTTCAACTTTAGTTAATAGTTTGGATCTTCAATCAGAACCTCCTGCTAAAAAAAAAAAGAACATGTTATTTTGGCGATTTCAAAAATAATTCAGCTAGAGACCAGCATTACAGACGCATAGTAAGAAAAGTACTTAGAAAAAAACACAAACAAATTAAAATGCTACAACAAAGGAACAGACGAATTATTAAACAAGTTGTTAACTTAAAATCGTTACTTAAGTATTTAAAACACCAACAGATAATTGATGAAGAATCTTCACTAACACTCTCGGTAGGTAAAATATACGTAAAAATACGAAATAATTTGTATCATAACTATTATCTGGTTATCGATTGCATAGTATTAATATTGGTTTGTGGTTGGTGATGGATTATCTATTATTTAAATTGTTTTCTAGGAGACAATGTCTGAATATACTCACACAATATTTAAACAGTTGTTGAAATCTAACCATTTTAAAACTTACCCATGTGAATTAAAGAGTTTTGCACTAACACTAAACTTTTATTCGCCTAAAGCTTATACTTATGTTAGGAAAACCTTTTCTGATATGCTTCCTCATCCACGAACTTTACAAAAGTGGTATCAAACCGTAACATGTGGACCAGGGTTTCAAAAAGAATCTTTAAAGGTTTTAACACAAAAAGTATTAGAACTTAGAGAAAAAAGAAAATCTTGCATTTGTTGTTTAATGATGGACGAAATGGCAATACACCAGAAAATAGAATGGGACGGAGAAAAATTTATAGGGTATTGTTTTGATTGAAAATGCGTAATGTAAAGCCTGTACACATCTGTTTAGTGATTAGTGCAAGTAGCACGTAGATTACCTACTACTATAAGTTTAGTGCATGCAAAACCATTGCTTCTTACTTCATTAAATTTCAGTACTCACTCATATAATTCCTAGCTACTAATACTAATACTTAAACAAGGAATAAATACAGAACTAATATAACTAATAATCATCATGATACCCTTTACGTAGACTTTCAAATAAAATAAAATGACATCTAACTCCAAACAAACTCAGCGCTTATTGTACTAAAAGCGCAAACTAAAACTTGATTATAAACATTAATTTTTCTTGCGTAAAGTGTCATTTTATTTAATTTAATATAAACAAATTAGTCAATACAAGTTAATTGAAATTAATTTAAACGTTTTTTAAAGGTATGTTGACATTGGGAGTGATCTTCAAAGCGATATACAGTCAACTCGCGTTATAACGAAGTTCGATATAACGAAAATCTCGATATAAAGAAAGAAACCGCCGGTCCCTTGAAAATCTCGCTTTATAACGAAAATTTTAATGGGTTTTGGTCCCCTCGATATAACGAAGTTTTCTTGACCAAAGTCTAATAATTTTTGTTAAAAAAGTAAGTACTGTAGGTATGTTATATAATTTACATAATGTGTTTCTACACAATTTTTGATTTTTTTATCTTAAAGAAATGCAAACTTAACACTATCAATTATCAATTACTTGCAAAGCCATGACCTTGACGACAGTGTATTCTCAAGTTTCTTAAATCTGGAGAACGCAATTGAACGGACACGTACAGTCACCTGCATACAAACTAAAATTACGGATTTTTTTTAGATTATACGTGTTTCTATTTGTATTATTTCTATTGTTTTTTTTTATTGTTGTTTTCTATTGTTTTATTATTTTTTTTTACATTTCTGCGTTATATTGGTTATTTTAATAAACGACAACGAATTTGTGGTGTTTTGGATTGATTAATTCTATATCTCTAAACAAAGTAAAAATTTGTTAATTTATGCTTTTATAATAAGGAATTTCGATATAACGAACTTTCGATATAACGAACTTTTTCGTGGGTCCCTTGAAATTCGTTATAACGCGAGTTGACTGTAGTAGCAAAAGCAAAAGAAGCAATTGTATTTTTAATTAATAGCGTAAATGATCGATGGAAGTTACCTGTAGGTTATTTTCTAATTAACGGAATATCAGGAATTCAAAAAAGCAACCTAATAATAATGTGTTTAAAAGTATTACATGAATCTGGAGTTACGATCACCAGCCTAACTTTTGATGGTGCTGCAACAAATATTACAATGGCAAATCATCTTGGAGCTGATTTATCTATCAATTCTTCGCAGACATATTTTCTACATCCTATGACAAAACAGCCTATTTACATTCTATTGGATCCTTCCCATATGTTGAAGCTTATACGAAATACTTTAGGTACATACAAAATTATGTTTGACGATAATAACGAACCAATTAAATGGGATTATATCGACAAATTAGTAGATGTTCAAGAAAAAGAAGGTTTGCACCTAGCGACAAAAATTACTAAAAGACATGTTAATTGGCACAAAGAAAAAATGAAAGTAAAATTGGCTGCACAGACTTTCAGTCTAAGAGTGGCAAGTGCTTTAAATTATTTAAGAGAAACGCAGTACTCTAACTATTTTGAAGGTAGCAAAGCTACGGTGAGATTTATAATGCTTATAAATGATATATTTGATATTTTAAATAGTAGAAATTTGCTAGCAAAACACTTTAAAGCAAGCTTGCAGCATTATAACAAAAACATTATTTTTGAAAAAATTGACGTATCAATTAAATATATTATGTCTCTTAAATGTACTAGAAATGGAGAGTAT
The DNA here is from genome assembly GCA_036325965.1 of Sinopyrophorus schimmeli. Classification (NCBI taxonomy): domain Eukaryota; kingdom Metazoa; phylum Arthropoda; class Insecta; order Coleoptera; family Elateridae; genus Sinopyrophorus; species Sinopyrophorus schimmeli. Next base: position 104,696 of record JARFIZ010000172.1, read on the forward strand.
CTTTACTCAAGTCTGAGAAAAACTGGCTTTATTGGCATAATTATTAGTTTAAAATCCTATATGGGAATATGGAATCAGCATGTAGAAAATACCAATGGTGGGCTGAAGTATCTTTCTGCATATAAACTATGCCAAGATCACCTAGAAATTTTCTTCAGTGCTATAAGAAGCCGAGGAGGATGTAACAATAATCCCACCCCCAAACAATTTCAAGCTGCTTATAAAAGATTGTTGATGCATACAAGTGTTACAGGTTCTTCACAAGCCAATTGCATTGAGCAGGTACCATCAATTATTTTAGCAATGAGCACTTCACACAATGTAAAAATGAAGACCATCGATCATCAACTAATAGAAAATTTTGATATTGATCAAAATAATGATGACCACAATTACGCTTTAACTAGCATAAATTATTCTAGAAAGTTGTCGTTGTATGTTTCGGATGTTGTGGAATATATAGCTGGATTCGTGGTCAAGAAGATTAAAAAGATTGTAGATTGTAACATCTGTTTAGCTGCGATTCAGTCTAATGTATTACGGTCAACTTTAGTACTTGGGAAAAATTATAGCAGTGTTAATCAATGTTTAATTCAGCCTTCTAAAGATGTAATTCTTATATGTAAAGTGGCTGAAAGTGAAATTAGAATCTTTAATGAAACAAATGCTTTAACCAAAAAAAATTTGATGACAAAGTTGATTATAAATATTATGAACAATCTTCGCGGTTCAGTTTTTGATGATTACAAAGAACACATGTATGAACACGATGTCGAAAGTAATCATATTATAAACTTAATAAAACTTATTAGTTTTTACTATTGCAACCTTAGATTATACCATCAAGGAGAATGTAATAATGACAATTCAAATAGAGTTCGTAATAAACTGACTAAAACAGTTTTGTTTTATGGTCAATAATTATATTCGTATGTAATAAATGTATTGTTTTTAGTTTTTTCATCAATAAAAATCTGTATTAGAATTATTGATAAATACCACTTGTTTCTTTTAAAAAAATCTTTTGAAATTAATAACATTTTATAATTATATTATTTGACTATATTTTACCATGTACTATCTACAAGATTCACAAATAATATTTGAAATTTTGAAGATAATAAAACAATAGTATGAATTTCAATTCATTCTTTCAATATAAATCCTATACCCATAAGTTTTTCTTGCCCTCAACTGACGTCACTTGCGCAGATCATGTTGGCTTCAGACGCATTTAGAAACGGCGTGTCTATAAGTTTAAATGGTCGAAGGTGTTGAATAGAAAGTTTTAAGACTGTACAAACACACTCGGCTTTAAACACGATTGACAATATTAATTTACTTTCTAAATGATTTTTTTTTCAATTAAAAAGTACAACGCTGTGCCGAATGTACAATTTAATCTTGAGAAAATGTGCACATTTGTCGCTTTATTTGAATATATTACTATTTTCTTCTTTAATTTAAAAAGTAATTTAAACAAATTTAATAAATAAGAAGATGTGCGCATTTGAGCGAAAAGTGGCACATTTCCAAGCGAGGCACACACGGCAAAATTACATATTTAGCTGGACAAAAATATTTAAGTACAAAAATGGACTTTATTACTTTTTGGACCTTAGATAAATAATAAACCAATGGTCTTGGCGATCTGTAACTTGTCCAATTGTTTTTTTTTATAACTTTTTTTTCCTAATTTCTTAATCGTGGTCTGGCAGAATTTTGGTCAAGTATTAATGTGGCAGACCAATTCTATTTAAAAGAGAAATAAAAAACAAAAATTTTGACGTTTAATTTTTTCTTATACGTTGTATCATTGCCATAAATATTTTGAGGGTGGTCTGGCAAACAGTTGTGTCAAGACTAGGGGTGCCAGACTTAAATTTCTATATTCTACTGATCGAAACTTCTTTGAATAGTAAAACATTGTACTTATGTCTTGTCTTATAAATTATATTTCGTATCGCTGTTCTCGAATTACACTTGTAGATGTTTAAAGACCTATGATCTAGATTCTGATTTGCTTATTTATCAACCATATGTAATTTATGCGAGAGATAAAAAAAAACAGTAACATATAGGTAGATAAACATGTCCAATTATTGTTGATACTTTAATGTTCTTTGATTAACATATGTATAAGTAAATTAACAAAAGGTAAAACTAACTAAAAATATATTTAGCAATGGTAACTATTCAAAATTGCTCTAGCAAATAGTGTAGGGTCTGAACATAAAGGTCGGTTATAAAATTTATTAAAGGTGTCACTCTTGTCGGTCCATCCAGCAGTCTTTCGTATGGTTTCAATTGAGACTCCAGCTCTGTATGCCGCTGAAGTTGCTGCATGTCGTGTACTATATGCCGAAAAATGGGCAATGTTTACGTCACTGTCTGCTAATGTTGTTTTGATTCACTTGCCTATACGTTGAGTAGTAGCTGGGTGTATTGGTGATTTACGCGTAAATATTAAATAATCCATTTCTTTGGGTATAATATTTTTTGTTCGTTCTATATATGCCGTAATTACCGATGCGACAAATAATTTTGGATTTTTTGTAAAATATGGAAGAACTAGTAGTGGTTGAAAATGTTGTCTGCCTGTGGTCTTTATAAAATCGGATACTTGTATTTCCATTCGATCGTCATAGCGGGTTATGTTTGATATCTTAATTTTGGACAACGTTTGTATTCTGTGACCCGTGATTAATGCCAATAATGTGACCATTTTTTGTGTTAAATCTTTCATGGATGTCTCCTCGAGAAGAAAATTTTTTCTAAATAATTGAGAACACAAATCGGATCCCAAGTAGCATGGTATTTGGCTCTTGGGGGTTTTTGCTTATAAATGCCTTTTAAAAATCGCTTTAGAAAAACTTTGTCTTTGTCTTCTATGGAAAAAACTAGGGATAAGGCTGCATGTTCTGAATTTAAAGTGGAAAAAGAAGCCCCTATATTGTATTGTTCGGTTAAGAAAGAAATTATCATTTCTAATGAGTACCGATACGGTGGTTCCTTTTTTAGTTGACAGAAAGCCCACCACTTCTTATAATAAGTGTTATATTGCGTTATTGTGTTTTTGGCAAGAGATGACATAATAGGAGAAAATCCTATTGCTGGAAAACCTCTGCTGATGAACGACTCCCTGATAAAGTTCCTGCAACCAGGGTAAGTTGCCTCCATAGGGGATGTTTCTGACTGAAAGGTGAGAATAATAATGACTTACTCGGTTTAAAAACAAGCGGTTCTGTTCTTAATAATCTTTTAAACATTAAATACCACGGTTGAGTGTCCCAATAAGGAACCACTAAAATTCCTTCTGATTTTTCATTTATGATTTTTCTTAGGCATTTTGTTATTAAACAAAATGGCGGAAATGCGTAAAAAAATTCTCCTGTCCAAGGATAAGTAAAAGCATCTACTCTTATGGACTCAGGGTCGGGCCTCCATGACACATATCTAGTACATTTGGCATTCAATTTTGTAGCAAAAAGGTCAATGGTAGGTGTACCGAATTGATTGCAGATCTGCCTATAGGCGTCCTGAGACAATTCATACTCTGTCTCAATACTAGTGGATCTTGATTCCCGATCCGCAAAAAGGTTTTCTTTCGTATTAATATATGAGGCTACCAAAAAAAATGTTACGAATCTCGCACCATTGCCACAATTCTCTGGCAATTTTGTTTAAGTTCTGAAAACGAACGCTACCCATACGGTTTATGCAGGAAATTGCCGTGGTATTGTCAATTCTAACTAAAATCGAACAATTTGACAAATTATTTGCAAAAGATTTCACAGCGTTTAGAGCGGCTAACAGTTCTAAGTAATTTATGTGATGTACCCTCTCACTCCGGTCCCAAAAACCATGCGTGGATTGCCCAGAGCAATATGCCCCTCAACCCGTTGGTGAGGCATCTGAAAATATCTCCAGAGCAAACTCTCTGCTTAACAAGATCTGCATTCCTGTATTATTGGACATGGATTTGAGCCACCATCTTAAATCCTTTTTTAAGCATTGCAAAATGGACATTTTTCCTTTATAATTTTGGTTACAAAGTTGTAGTGCCAAAAATTTCTCCCTCTCTAAATGTTTTAAATAAACCCAGCCGTACGGCACCGCTGGACAGGCCGCTACCAGTTTTCCTATTAATTGGGCTATTTCTCTAATAGAAATTTTGCCTTTTGCTAAGGTCTTTAAAATATTATCTAGTATAATAGTGATTTTGTTCTGTGGTAACGATATGAGCATCCGGCAAGAATCGTACATAAATCTAAAATATTTACATTGTTGGGCCAGTAGAAGTGAACTTTTTTCCGTATTTATAATAAATCCTAAGGACATTAAAAAATTTGCTATAAATTGAGTATCAACTTGTGAGTCTTGAAAAGTCTGACTAATGATTATTATATCATCTAGATATGCTACACATGTAATTCCATTTGTTCTTAAATGTCTTAATACTGGCTTCAAAAGTTTTGTGAACAAATATGGCGCAGTACTAAGTCCAAATGGTGAACAGTTAAACCTATAATGCTTTTCTTCAAATATAAACATTAAAAACTTCTTGTGACTTTCATGAATCGGAATTAAAAAATATGCATTTTTAAGATCTATTGTTGTAAAAAAACAATTCTTGTAAACTAAATGCAATACTGTGCGGTAGTCCTCCATTTTAAAATGAGGTGGATCTTTCTTCTTAAGTGAAGCGCCAAATTTCTTTGCTTTTCGGGAAAATTTTTCCCAAATAGCAGTTCATCTATCGGACAGTTTTCCAAAACGTCCTTCACAGAGTTGTCTAAGAACGGAACAATTGAATAGCGTCTGTGATTTGATATTGAATAAAATACATCGGCTATTAGTTTTAGCGGATCGCCCATTCTCTTTATTTCTGCGCGGTTTTCTTCGAAACGGTTCTCTTTTTCCGCCTCATACGTATGGTTTAATGTCACTGCTAGTGCACTTATAGCCGCTGCAAGCTGTTCTTGTAGCTTGCTTAGAAAAGTGTCCTGATTTAATATGGCTGTCGTTAAACATGCTTTCACTTCGTTGTTTACATCGGGCGGTCTTAGGGCCCCGCAATTTCGTAAGGCAGGGTATAGCTCTAATGTTTGTTTACGCGCCTCACTGTTCAAACCTTTTGTCATAAAAGTTGTTAATAAGTCGCTAATATCGGCGTGAACTTCCGGACCCGTATTTTGCGTTGACTTTTTTTTTTCTAATAACGCCAATAGGCCATTAGTAGGAGTTGGTATTAGTTCGGAAAGCGGGCAATTCATGTCATTGTCGGATTCGGTGTCTACCTCCTCCGATAATTCCGACTCTTCTGTAAATGAAAAGTCATATCAAAAAATGTATCTTCTATGCTTTTATGCGAAACATAACATGATATTGTGATATCATCATTCAGCTGAGCCACTTGTCCCCCTCGATTGCGAAGGGACGTGTAGCCAAAGCATAGGAAAGAATGAGCTGCGTAAACATATGTGTGTTACGCGCTTTCTTTATTTTGGTGACCTATTCGATTAACAGTAATTCAGTAGAAAAACTGTATAGTATATTCCATTGGGAATATTATTAAACAACAATTCCATTTGGAAAAGTGCTTAGTGTGCATATCACATGCGGTTCTATGGGAACCACCGTGTAAATTATTGCACAAGGCCGTTGAGTCACTTGCCCCCCCTCGGTTGCGAAGGGGAGTGTAGCCAAAGCATAGGAAAGAATAAGCTGCGTAAGCACATGTGTGTTACGCGCTTTCTTTGTTTTGGCGACCTATTCGATTAACAGTAATTCAGTGGAAAAACTGTATAGTATGTATATTCCATTGGGAATATTATTAAACAATTCCATTTGGAAAAGTGCTTAGTGTGCATATCACATGCGGTTCTATGGGAACCACCGTGTAAATTATTGCACAAGGCCGTTGAGTCACTTGCCCCCCCTCGGTTGCGAAGGGGAGTGTAGCCAAAGCATAGGAAAGAATAAGCTGCGTAAGCACATGTGTGTTACGCGCTTTCTTTGTTTTGGCGACCTATTCGATTAACAGTAATTCAGTGAAAAAACTGTATAGTATGTATATTCCATTGGGAATATTATTAAACAACAATTCCATTTGGAAAAGTGCTTAGTGTGCATATCACATGCGGTTCTATGGGAACCACCGTGTAAATTATTGCACAAGGCCGTTGAGTCACTTGCCCCCTCGGTTGCGAAGGGGAGTGTAGCCAAAGCATAGGAAAGAATAAGCTGCGTAAGCACATGTGTGTTACGCGCTTTCTTTGTTTTGGCGACCTATTCGATTAACAGTAATTCAGTGGAAAAACTGTATAGTATGTATATTCCATTGGGAATATTATTAAACAACAATTCCATTTGGAAAAGTGCTTAGTGTGCATATCACATGCGGTTCTATGGGAACCACCGTGTAAATTATTGCACAAGGCCGTTGAGTCACTTGCCCCCCCCTCGGTTGCGAAGGGGAGTGTAGCCAAAGCATAGGAAAGAATAAGCTGCGTAAGCACATGTGTGTTACGCGCTTTCTTTGTTTTGGCGACCTATTCGATTAACAGTAATTCAGTGGAAAAACTGTATAGTATGTATATTCCATTGGGAATATTATTAAACAACAATTCCATTTGGAAAAGTGCTTAGTGTGCATATCACATGCGGTTCTATGGGAACTACCGTGTGAATTATTGCACAAGGTCGTTTTCCTTCATCTTTAAACCTGTAAATAAAATGTCTTAAACACTTACCATAAGTTTCTAGCATATCTTGTAGTAGGCTCTTCAATTTTCTTTTCTTGGATTCTCGTTTGGCATTCATTTTTCAAAAACACTGGTATACACGAGAAACACGTCCACCGAGAGCGCACGTAAAAATTGTAATGAAGGGTTGGGGGCGATCGTGGGGAATGGACCTGTGGGAGATCTAGCTTTAAAATTCGTGTACCAGAGCGCAGCAAAAATTGGTACTACAAGTGTAATTCGAGAACAGCAATACGAAATATAATGATATTTTAGGAAACCTTTTCATTTGTAAATTGATTTTCCGAATGTAGGTTAAAAATGATTTCATCGCTTAATTAAATCAAACATGTATCAATTGACTGATTATTATAATTAGGTTAAAAATAAAGTTACTAAAATCGTTTTAAAAAATGATAAGAAATAAAATGGATATCAAAGCAAGAACCGCTCAATTATGTATTCATAGTCATTGTAGTAAAGTTGTAGTAAAGTGATGTTAAATCTTTTTCAAAAACACTATCGGTTGACTTTATGTAAAGTAGGACATATTTTATGCAGTTTTTGTAAACTGTCGAAATATTAATATTTTCTCATGTTAGCGTAATTATCAAGGCAATCTATGATTAATTACATACATACATATTTTACTATATTTGAGTATAAATACAAGGTGTAACTAGAAAGTTGGATGTTAATATGACCAAAAAGGTGCATTTAGATAAATAGTTTTTTATGCGATTGTAGTTCAGACTTTAATTTAGTACTTATTAACAAATATAACTACAGGCGACTCTAAATTTACGGGGCACCAATTTTACACGATAGTTTTTTTATTGGCGCATAAATTAGAACATCATTTACGCGCTATTTTTTTACGCGATATCAATTAACATGATCTAAATTTACTCAGCCCGAAAAAATATTTTCCTAAAAGTTTTATGTAACCTGTGTATTCATTAACACCGGTAATGTAAGAGTTGTTGCATCTGTAGATGTTCGACATGGTGTTTTATTGATCGCAAAGAAAAATCTTTCTACTAGTTTTTGACCTATGTTATGTCATTTTTTGTTATCTCTATACGAATGCGCCACAATTGCTTTACGAAAAAGTATAACAGTCAAAAACCGAAAAGCTATACTTAGAAGTGAAATGTAATAATAATTTTTTTGTTAAACTATATGAGATAAATGCGTATTTCTAAAATTTATACTTATTTTTATTTTCAATATTTTTTATTTTGTACTTACAGATTCTATTTAGGCGATTTTCATTCGCGTGCACAAATCCACGTGGAAGAGAAAGTTGCGTAAATTGAGGGACGCCTGTACTGTTAAATACACTATTGCATCTGTAAAATAAAAAACATATTTTTTTAAATGGCAATTTTATATTTCAGAATAAATAAAATTATGCAATGCAATTAGCGACAAATAGTACATTGATTTGGGTACAAAGACTAAATTTAAAACGTTCAAACTTTAAAAATTGTACAAAATTTAATTCTTAATAATTAAATATTTAAGAAAGAAGCGTGTCTTTATTGTTTCAGTACACATTTTGGCTTCTTCTTTCTTCTTAGAATAATTTGTGTTTTATAGGTTGGGAATCGCTAGCTTAAGATATGAATTAAAAATTTACTCTTAAATTTTTAATCTATTTGTTAGCAATGCCCGCTTCAGAACTTTGAAAATAAATTTTTAAATTGACTTTGCAAGTACAAAACACAGGAAAAAAAATATGACAACTGTTTCTAAATAAATTATTACCTTCAAACATATAAAATTAAAAAATTAGATCATTCTACGAATTTTACATTTTTATAGTAAAACCTATGTGCTTAGGGCTTTCTATGATGGCTTGAACTGGTCCATCTTATTAGTAGGTATGCCTACTATAACCATCCCACGTTAATGATTCTTTGATTTTTGTTTGTTTAGCAAATGTGTCCTTAACTAAAAACATTTAGTAAATTGTTTTGCATAAGAAAACATCAAAAATTAAATTCTCCTTACAAAATACTTTATAAAAAGAGTCCCTAACAGACCCTAACACAAAAAGACTTTAATAAAAACTAGAATATAGAAATGCTTGTATTGAAAAACCAATTTACACATAACTTTTTATTAAATGTTTTTATTTTATATTAAAATGTTTTTTTTTATTAAACATGTAACAAAAGCAATGCTTACCTTCACCTAATTAATTTGTCGAATTTGTGGAGACGCATCTTCAAATATGTTTTTTGATCTAGTTTAAATTAAATAAATGAAGAGTCACTAAAGATAATTTGAGTTTATTTAAAATTTAGATAAATAGGGCATTTGATTGGAATTTCGATAAATTTATTAGCAGTTAACCTTTAACATGAAGCAACTTTACGTATACATTTAAGTTTATTAACACATTTTCAAAATTCTTGTTTTGGGGCTACGAAAAAACTTTTTACGAAATCATTTATTAAGAAACTTCTGGTAACATAACGCAAGTTAAAACTGAATACATTAGGTACAACTGCTTTTAATTGATGTAATAAAAAAAAATTAGGTTATAGTTTTTAATTATCAGTATTTATGCGTAAAAAATTAAGTTGTTTTATCATTCTAATTAAGCAGGTATTATTCAGTTTTATTAAACAAGTCATTAAGATTGAATTTAGTTAAAATTAACTTTAGATAATAAAACGAAAAGATCATTTGCGGTTTTCTGCGTCCTTATTTGTGCATTGCTTTAGTAATTTTAATTTGATTGAATTTAATGAAAAAATACAAATTGCTTATTTATAGAAATTAGTATCAAGTTTAAATTTAAATTATGTTTTGGTTTGCATAGTAATTATCTATTTTTCACTTAAAATAATTTGTAAATTTCAGACCTAAATTTCAATCACGTATTTTTCCATATTTATTCGATGACCCCGAATTCGAAAATATTCAATGGATAATGTTATTAAGCTCATCATTCACCTTTCTTCTGTATTATTATTTAGGAAAAAAATTTATAAATTAGGTGTGGGTGCACTTAAAACTCAAGTTTTCTTTCAAATATTATAATTTATGAAATTATTTTGCAATTTAGATACTTTGTTGATAAACTTGTAAAATTGTTTAAAAATCACATACATTATAACTTTGTCATTGCTTAACAATATGCATAATATCTAATTAATAGTCTACGAGTAAATGCAGGGTAGATACATTTGTAGCTTTCGATTGATTGCAAAATTTTCTAGCAGGAAATATTGCTAGAAATCCTTTTTAGCATTGAACGTTTCTGAACTTTATTTTTGTTTAGTAATAAATGTTGAAATTTTGGTACGTTTCAAAATTGAATGGGAGTTCAAGGTTTTTTAAAAAATTGATCCACTAAAGATTGCAATGTTTATGTGGTGTTGCCTTTGTACAGTGATTAATAAAGTCCCACAAGGTGATTGAATTATTTGTTTTCATAATTCACTTCGTCCTTATAATAGTGTACCATTTGACAACGTTTATAAATGCAGAATTTACATCTTTTTTAAATAATTATAGTTGAAGGAAATATTTCGATCTTATCGAAACCCTCGCGCCTAGTGCAATATTTAGATAATTGTATTAATATGAATTAAAATTTAGGTCTAACATAAGCTTAAGAAAAATTAAGGAGAAATCTCTTTCAGTGTCATATGTTTATAGAGTGTTGAATAAGAACAATAAGAAAGTAGACACCTACTTCCAATTAACTTTAGTACAAATCGAAAGAGTAATTGTTTTATTCAATTTTAAATGCAAAGCTAAAATTGCCTGCTGAATAAAAATAGTGAAATATTTGGTTAATTTTGAATACTTTCACATCCTTAGAAAATATTATTTCTACGTTTTATTCGTTCTACCTATGTAATTGAATAAAATATCTTATTTTAAAATTGCACATCTATTGAATTCTAATACTAGAAAGTGAAAAATATAGGTAAACGTTAGGCATTCCCCAGATGTCACTCCTATTTTTTTTTAATTTAAAAAAATAACACTGCGGATCTCTACAAAAAGCAAATGCATTAGATTTATGCATATTCATACATATATATTTACTAAAGTATCAATGACTTAACAATACTTTCATTAGATTAACAATTTAAAAAACTCTCAATCGGCTACTGTCATGACATGCAACTCGTTAATTTCATACCAAAGTAGGACAAGCGTTAACTTTTAAATTTCATTTATTAATCTTACAAATACAAATTTATATTGATACAGCGACATAAAAACAGAATTAAGAAATTACGCAAATTTCTTATTGTTATGCATAAGAAAATTTATTGGACACTTATTTATTGCTCTTTTTAATGCTTAATTACATGTAAAATATGCTTTATTTTATGTTAAATAGACATTTTACGGCTTTGTTTCAAACGAATATTTAGTACGGGAACTTAACCCACTTATAAAGAACTCTAATCTTAACAAAAACACACCCCAAGTAAACGTTATTGTAAACTTCAATTTAAAAAGTCTAATAAATACTTTATTATTTAGAATATTTTAAAAAAATTTGTTCAAGGCGGTCACAACGATGCCATTAAACATTTTTTTTTAAATTTTAAAACAGATATCGTATATCAAATATTCATTAAAATAAAATAGATAGACTTGGCAACAATGTCTTAAAATTGACACATAAAACAACATTGCTTACCTTAATCACTTTACGAGTATCATAAGATATTTATAATAACAAAGTTCCTCACATTGATTCGGAAATATAGAATTATAAAATAAATCTGCAGTAAAGTACGTACTAAATAACCTCACTCTTTTTTAAAAGCATATGGTGGCGATGCTATTGTTATTTACCGGAAAATTAAAATGCATTTTCCGCAAAATTCTATAGATTTAGGACATATTGCATACCAACTTTTATTGTTTAGATTGGTGTCGGGTATTACCCGGTTAAGTAGCAACACCTATTCATTTAACACCCTGTATACCTACATGGTACCTACATATGTAGGTACAGTCGAACTTCTATAAGTCGAACGTCGATAGGCCGAAATTTTAATAACTCGAACCTGTTTCATTAGGACTTGGCTATTTCAACGTTAATATTTTTATATCAATAACTCGATTTTTTGATAACTCGACTTATTTTTAGCTTCTTTTCAACTTCGACTGTATATGTATTTCAAAAATGTTAAACTGCTCATTACTAATTTTATATAAGTCTACCTTACTGACTATTTTTTATAAGTACATAGGTAGGTATATATTTTCTACGTTAATGAATAAAAATCTATATTTAGTAATTCTTTTTTTTTGTATGGTAGTAGTGTTTCGGAAATAATATTATTACTAGTTTGCCCAAGTTCATGTATCCCATTTTAAAAACCTTACGCTTACTATTAGAGTATAAAAAACTGGTGCCAATCTGCCAAACAAAACGAAGCTCCATATTTAATTTTAGAGTTTGCATGTAAAATACAGAAAAATTTGACAAAGAAAAATAACATATTTGAATTAATTTTATTGCATTTCGTGGTGTATTTTCTAGACTTCCAGGCCATATGTATCACGTCAGTGGTTTAAAGGTTCAAAATGTTTTTAAAAATCAAAAAATTTAATAGATGCATTTTTTAAAACTTCAAAAAAAAAGTGTTACAAGTGCACTTATTATGTTTAAACAAGCACTGATCACATATAGTTCTTTTTTTAACGCTTAAGCAGCGTTCGCAAATTTATTTAGATAATCTACGCTGGTAAACTGAAAGCACGAGTAACTTATTTTTATTTGTTTAGAAGTTGAGTTTTAATAGCAACAGATATTTACCATATGTTGTTCATGCAAATTGATATCTGCTCCCAAAATCTATGAGGTTATCACAGCTGGTCAACGTACGTTCATTGTAGTTTTAAAAGAACGTTTAGAAGCACTCGAATAGGTGTTCTAATTACCATATTCAATTAGTACAGTTAGAAAATAGTGCGGTGATAGTTTTGTTCTTAAAAAAAGGCCCATTAACTGATTATTGGAAGAACTTAATTGTATACTTAAAGAAGTTATTAGAACTTTTTTAAATACTGATAAGCTATGAATAGGATGACAAAAATGTTAGGGGTTGATGAGTTATCCACATAATGTAAGGAATACCAATCATATTTACTATTGAAACAATTTTCTTTGTTTAAATCGTTTTAGGTTGTTGACTTTATTGCATGAGTCAAAAATAAATTTTTACATGCACTTACATGAATTTTTTTTTGAATAATGGTACTAAAAGAAATGTATTTATTGTTTTAAGTACTGGTAGGATCAACCACCTATTATTGTAGCTTGTGATTCATATGTTGGTGACAGTACTGAAGTCATTGAAATATTTTTTTAATAGAAAATCCTTGAAAGCAAATCGTAGTACAATGAAAACTACCTTTACGAGAAATGTTTTCTGCGATTTACAACGTTTAGCATGTTTGTAAGTCCACTTTGACTGTATAATCATCTGTTGTGACAGACATAAATTAATACGCTAAATTAAAAAGTTTATTGAAATTAACCGTTATTTGTTTGTTTATTATAGGATTACAATTCTAATTATTTTGTTTTTTTTGGCTTTTTGATAACAATTTAATGTCCAAAACAGAGGTCGGGCACCGGGGGTACATGGGCCGCATGCCACTTATACATGATTTTTTTATTGGCCACAAACAGTTGACAATTAAACATTTTATAATAACAATTCTTCTTCTTGTTGTGCCGTATCCTCATTGGACGTTGGCGATCAGGTTGGCCCATCTGATCTTATTTGCTGCTGTTCTGAACAGGGTTACTGATGTCATTCCTGTCCACTGTCTAATGTTGCGGAGCCATGATATTCTGCGTCTGCCAGGACCTCGTCTGCTTTCGATTTTCCCCTGCACGATAAGTTGTAATATTCGATATTTATCATTACGCATGACGTGTCCAAAATATGCCAGTTTTCTCTTTTTAACAGTTTTAAGGGTTTCTCTGTTCTTTCCCATGCGTTGGAGGACTGTCTCGTTTGTTATAAGGTGCACCCATGAAATTCTGAGAATGCGTCGATAACACCTTAGTTCAAATGCTTCTAATCTCTTGTTTGCAGCTTCTGTGAGCGTCCATGCTTCTGAGCCATATAGCAGGGTTGAGAAAACGTAACATCTAAGTATTTGTGTGCGAAGTAGCAAGTTTAAATTTAGGTTGCAGAGTACTTTCTTTAGGCGGTTAAATGTACTCCGCGCCTTTTCGATCCGAACTTTTATTTCCTGGGTATGATCCCATCTTTCATTCAACGTACAACCCAAATAATTAAACGATTGTACAGCTTGCCCAGGATAAGGTGGCGGGTGAAATAGTCCCGCCTACGGATGCGCATGAATAGGCAAAGTCCTGCAAGGTTGAGGTACAGTCGAGAGAAAAGTGAAAATACTAATCGGGTGTTCCGTTTCGACGGAACCCTTTAACTTTATTTTGAAAACACGTTCTTCCCGTGAGAACGGGACTTAGGAACCATCCGTAAAGTGTGCCGCCAATAGCTTTTACATTTCCAATTACCTATCCTGATAAGCGGCGAGTACTAAAACGTAAAAATTTACTACCCTTTTGTACCTATTTTTCAAGTTCCAAGAATTTTAACCAGCTTCCCACGGACTCTTTCATTCATGCAAAATTGCTTTAGTATATAAGACACCAAACATTTCAAATCTTCATCTATCTTTTTGATCACTCATTTAGTGAACAACTGCAATTCGTTATTTTTTACATATTTATTTTCAATTCGTTAATTCGTTATTTGTTACTTTATGTATTTTGTATTTGTACTCGTTTTTAATTGAACTTTTTGTTAGTTTTGTAAATATATATGTGTTTGTGCGTTACAAACTGTGTTTTTCTTTGCAACTATCAGTTACATTAAAGTTGATAGAGTACGAGAACTTTTTGAACAGTGTATTAATTTAGAGTGTTCCGCACGATTCGAGCGCGAATAATAATTCGCAACAAGATTGTGCCAAACCGTTAATTTACATCGGGTGATATAGAATTTCAAACCAAACTTAAAGGCAAAATACTGAAAAGTCAAATATAAATGTTGGAGGACATAGTGATTTAGATGATGACAGTTCTGATTTAGACAGTGATTTGAGTGATGCATTTAGTGTTGGTAGTGATATGTCAGGTGTCGAACCATTATAATATTAAGTAAGTAACCAAGTTTTTTTTTTTTCATTTTAATGAGAGTACTTTATTATTTTTTTATAAATATATTTTTATATGTATGTATTTTATCCACTAATAATTATTAGTCCGGTAATTAAAGTATTTAATTTTCTGCCGCTAGTAAGTACGTATTTATGTTCATGAATTTTAGTTTAATTTCAGTATTTATTCATTTCAAATAAATAAAATATCCGAAAAAAATTTGTATTTCATGTATTTATTCACCAGAATGTACAAAAGCCGAGCGTACAGTACGTCTTTTTCTATCCGAATGCGTTCTCTCTTTATCGTGTGCGTCGCTTGTAAGATTCTCACCCGCCACCTTAAATTGGTCGAGTAATACTCTTTGTAAAAGGGTTTGGTTTATGTGAAAATTCCCGTCAGTATTGGCATTTTTACTCACTATCATCACTTTCGTTTTTTTTATATTGAGCCGCATACCGTACTTTGTACTGGTTTCTGTTACGTGGTCTATTAGATTTTGTAATCCTTCTGCAGAATTCGCCACCAAGACCGTATCGTCCGCATATCTAATATTATTAACTATCTCTCCATTTATTTTAATTCCGTATTCTACTCCTTCTAAGGCTTCTTTGAATATGTTTTCAGAGTAGGCGTTGAATAACATCGGGGATAGTACGCAGCCTTGCCGTACCCTTTTGCGAATGTGGAATTCCTCTGATGATCTGTTCCCTATACGGATAGTGGCTTTTTGTTGCCAGTACAAGTTGGTAATAATTTTTATGTCCTTATCGTCTATGCCTGTTAATTTTAACGTTTGTATAGAGAATAAGGCTTCCCTAACAATTATAAATATGATTATCGTTTATTGTATGACTTTTTCATTCGATTTTGTGTGGCTAAAACGAATAAACCAAGATGAGTGTGGGCACCATAGTCAGCCTATAAATTTTTTCATTACTCACAATTTTTTTTCAATTATAAGTTTGCAAACTGATTTTATAAAATAAAAGGATAACCCCTAAGTCTAAAAAGGTCGACGACATTTGATTTAAAACGCAACATGATGTACCTAACTGATGAAACATATCAAAAAGTAATCTATTTTTTGTTCTAATCCCAAAGTTCAAATAAGCACAAGCCAAATTATTGCAAAATATAAATTTTAATTAAGTTTTGGTTCTATTAAAAGTATTTACATAGATTAAACAAAAGGAGAAACTATATCATTATACATAAACAAAAAATACACAAAAAACGATACTAAAATGTAATATTTCTTTATTGATAAATAAAAATATAATTGAATGATACAGTTCACTGTTTTTACAAAATTAACATGTCGTGCAATAGCACGATTTTGTATTATCTTAATCGTTCGCAATTTGCAATGACCAGTCAAGTAACATTTCCCACATATCTGTTCCAGTTAGAAGTTTATTTACAATTTTTTTTTAAATTCTCGTTGTTAACTGTAAGTCTTTTAGAATCGTTTAAATATAAAGACCTCCTTAGGTAATACCATTGTATATATAACACTAGTAGGCCAACCGTCGATAACTTTTGGACACGATTGATAGATGGCGAGGACATAATGTGTCAAAATTTGAAAAAGGTATAATTCTTTGCTATTTGTAAATTTGGAGGCGGAGTTCATGAATCTAAATATAGAATTTATAAGTTTATACACATATCAGGGACGGATTTTAAAGCGCTTAAATACAGAAATATTGACTACGAACGATAAAGGAATGGTGCAGCGACTTCAACATGAATTTGCGTTAAATTCGTTTTCTTTGATTTCTATCGCTATCGTTTACAATTTTGTTATGTATTAGACCATACTCTCGAAATATTTTCAAAAAAACTACCTATTAAAGAGTTTTCAAAGCAACTTACGATTATTGGAATAACTATCGATTTTAATGAAATTTGTGTGATGTACTATCACAAAAATTAAGCAAAAAGATAAAAAAAAAGTTAATTTTATTATTTAAAATTGCTTTAGATATTAATTAAACAATTTTGGTAGGAGTGTTGTTTAACAGATCTACCAAAATTGTTGAATGCTGTAAAGTATTTTTTACATCACCTAATTTTTTTAAAATTGGCACAAAAAATATAAAATATCTTCACAGATTTTCAAAACACTTTTCGCAGAGGAATTAATTATTTTAAAGCATTCATTATTTAGTCTAGGATTACTATTACAAAATTCCAATATTTATACTTGAAATAGGTATTTAATGAATTTGAATAATCAAACAAAATACGTTGCATAAACCAGATACCTAAGTGAACGTGTCACCGAAAGTTGTCGTAGGGTAAATGCGCCGGTTGACGGTCAGTTAACTAAAATTTGAAGTTTGAACTGAGCTAGAAAATTTAAAATTCTTCTAAATGTATTTATTTTTTTTGTTCTGATAACTTAGTCTATTGTTATTTTAGATTCAGCTATAAAAAGTCTTTAAAAACTAGAATTAATTTAATAAACTAGACTTATTTTAAAAATGTCCAATATTACCATTGCTCGGCCTTCAAACACCCTTTATCGACATTGTATAAGCTGGACCTCGGTCCGACAATGCGACATTGAATTTTAGTTATTTTAGCTAGCTAATCGCATATTTGATTATTTCTTTTTAGTTATTTTAGCTAGCTAGTCACATTTTTTATTTATTAGCAAGAAATGCAAACTTTATTAACCCTAGAAGGCTAGTCATCATAAATTTTACGACGACCGATTACAAATTACTTTATATTTTGTCTACAACATCGAGCTAAATTATGTTCAAATTGTCAATCTAAGCATAACAAACATCAATAACTATTCTTAAAATGTATTAATAAACAATGTCTGAAGTTGTACAAAATGTTTCCTTAACTTTAATTGATTTTATTCAACCACAAAAATCACATTTATAGTCCTCATTTGCAGCTTCCTCATATAAAAATCCCATAAATTTGGTGCATTTTAAGTGATACCATCGCGTACAAGAATCGCATCTAATATTTTTGTCGTTGTTCTCTTCTGTATCACTATTAAGTTCACCATCACAGTTCGAGCAATGAATTTTTGTTAATAAAGGTGCAGGTCCTGGTTTTTTTAAAGTATCTTCCGCTCTGCCATGAATCCTATCCTGAATTGTTGTTCTAGGAACCCCATATCTTTTGCTCGCTTTACGAATGAATAGTCCATTTTCCCGAATTTCATAAAGGGCTCGTTTAAGACATTCTTCTGGATAAGAATATAATTTTTTTTTTATGGTTGAGCACCTTGTGTTTGTGTTTTGTTTTTTGTTTTTTTATTTATTCTTACACTTTTTAAAAGATGGCATCTATAAAAAACGAAATATTAATACGTATCCAACAACCGACCCTTTTATATGCCTCTATAAAATCATTACAAACAGTAGTATTCGATAACCGGCAAAATCATACTGTTTCTCAGGCCTTCTTTAAGACCGTATAATTTAAAAAACATTGTTATTTGGGCGGCCGAAAATTAGACACAACATTCCCAACAATAAACTTTACGAGGTTTATCAAAAAAGACCGGTAAATACGTAAGCCTTAATACAAATAAACATAATTAATTGGCAATGTATCAGTTGCAGTTTTCGGCCGCGGCAGCCGCGAAATAGAATATCGCAAATTCATTTGAACCGTTTAGCGGCCTTTTAATTATTTTTAACAATTTCAATCAAATTATCTAAATTTTGTCTATAATGATAAAGAAACATATGATACTTTATACTTAATTATTTCTAAGATTTATAACGAAGAATTATATGAAATACTTACTGTTAAATAAATGTTTGCGCACTACCACTTTGAATCACAAAACTTAGAATTGAGAGAACCGTTGCACTTGCTTTTATTTGCATTAACAAGAAATCTATACAGAAAGTCATAACAGGAAATTGAGATATTATAATTAATACTAAATATGAGTGTAAATAAATAGGGTATGACAAGTTTGTTTAACAAGTCGTGTTTTATTGTTTTTACAAATTTTATTGCTGACGGCCAGAGATCTGGCGCCGGACGGCTGTCAGGCGCATTTACCCTATTACTACTTTAAAAGCGACCGTTGTTACGTTACGAAACAACCTTGGGAGGACTCCAGGAAATATAACACATTTAATTAATTGTTCCCATCATCATTTTTAAGACTTGGCATTTTCAAAAGGGGTTAAATTTATATTTGCTGGAAAGCCCAGAGAAGAGCGCTTCTTACTGTTTATTTTACAAATTTTTTTCTTTAGAGGTTCGGCCCTCAGGACACCCTAAAAAATTGGGCGGAATTCCTAATATAAAGGTATGTTTACCGCGGCATACCGGTTTCGGGGTTGAAGATACACCCCAACATAAAGCGAACAAAAGTGTCATCAGGTCTTGCAGATTCAGATAAAAAAAAGTTTTTGTAAATCGGTTCAGCGGTTCTCGAGATATTCGAT
Source organism: Sinopyrophorus schimmeli (assembly GCA_036325965.1). Taxonomy (NCBI): domain Eukaryota; kingdom Metazoa; phylum Arthropoda; class Insecta; order Coleoptera; family Elateridae; genus Sinopyrophorus; species Sinopyrophorus schimmeli. The sequence continues at coordinate 124,072 of JARFIZ010000172.1, forward strand.
TTTAAAAGAATTGAGGGATCGCCCCCGAGTTTATGAAGTTTTCTAAATTTGACGTTTGAATTGCCAAATGAATGAAATTAATTCTAATTATACAAAGCAATTTATTTATGCGGTTTTTAATATTAAAGTATAAAATATAAAGATCCTGAAAATTTTAGACCTTAATTCATTAGTCCTTTTAAAAAGTCTAAATAAGTAAAAATTGGAAAATAATTTTTTTCTTTGGATTGAGTGAATCCATTATTTTGAAAATTGCGTATTTTATGCAGGCGCTAGAAATCTTTTACGGGCACCATGGACTAATTTTTAGTTTAATAAATTGATGATCAAAAATTATTTTCTCTTACTTTTCAATTTTATTATGATCTTTTTTGAGGAAAATTATGATTCTATCATTTTTACATTTCTTAAAAGACCTATAATCACACAGAATTTTTTCAAAATTTTCTTAATGGTACGCCATATTTAAAAAAAATAAAAACTATTTTTTTTATTAAACAAATCGAATTTTTTAACAAATTCTACCTAAATAATTACAAATTATACTATTATTATTGCATAAATAATGAGCTGAAATAAATCTTTTACAATAGAAATTTAAAAAAAATTGGTTTTTAATGTAATATAACGTCTATTAGAATTTAATAAAAATATAATTTGAATTAATTTGTAATTCAACTTTATTAAAATTATATATCAGCGTATTATTTATGTAATAATAATAGTATAATTTGTAGCTATTTAGGTAGAATCTGTAAAAAAATTCGATTTTTTGGTAATAAAAATAGTTTTTATTTTTTTTAACTATGGCGTACCATTAAGAAATTTTTGAAAAAATTCTGAGTGATTATAGGTCTTATGAGAAATGTAAAAATGATGGAATCATAATTTGGCTATAAAAGTATTATAATAAAAATTGAGAAAGTATGAGAAAATAATTTTTTTGATCTACAATTTATTAAACTAAAAATTAGTCCATGGTGCCCGTAAAAGTTTTCTATCGCCTGCATAAAATACTAAATTTTCACAATAATTGATTCACTCAATTCAAAGAAAAATAGTATATTGTGTGGCAAGGGGTGAAACAAGACGATTTCTGACGAGGGTGAGAGTTGACTGCCCGAGCGAAGCGAGTGCTGTCATCGCCCTGGTCTGAAATCGTCTTCGTTTCATCCCGTGCCACACATACTATTTTTCATATTACATGCATAGAAACAACCAGTTTTGTAATTTATTAAAATCTTTGATAACGATTTGATGACAGTTGTCAGACGATTATGATTTTATTCGCTTAATGCGATTCGGACAGACTTCAAATAAAGACATAAATAATAAATAAATGACATTTGTTTCTTCCCGAGGGGAGAAACACATGATATTTCTGACTGACACAGTCGCATTAGTCTGAAATTGTTTTGTTTCGACTGGCAAAACAGGGATCAAAACGCGTTGTTTCTATGCATGTGATATGAAAAATGATTTTCCAATTTTTACTTATTTAGACTTTTTGAAGAGACCAATATGGATTAAGGTCTAAAATTTTCAGGATCTTTATATTTCTATAGTGTCTACATATCCATAAAATATCATTAGGATATTTACAAAAGGCATTTTTACCATGCTTATCCCTCTATGGATTTTTTGTAAATTAGTTTTAACAAATTTGATTACAAAGTGCATAAAATTGATTAATCATTAATTTTTGCAGTTTCGTACATATTTATTTAAATTAGCGCCTTCGATTGCCTACTTGCAATTTTAAAACGTCTATTTATATTTATTACTAAAATTTTATGTGTGAATTGCATGGTAAGTCTTACAATTAATTCAAATCTCGAAAAAAAAATGAAATGTTATTATTATACAAGAATTATAACATCAATGATAACTACATTTTGAAAACACCCAGTCCTTTATTGCAAAATTTTATTAATATAATAATGTGTTCAGTATTGTCAAAAAATGGTTTACTAAAATTTTTTAAAATTTAGAACAAACAGTTATAAAAAAAGTAGAAGATTTTCCCAAATTTTTTAATTCAATATTCAAACATCACAGAATACTTATAATAGAATTTTTAATTTTAACATTAATTTATAAAGAATGTAAACTTCACACTAGCCAATCTAAAACAGTGTTTTCAAAAAAATTATCTATATTACAGCATTGTTTAAAACTCATGTAAAAAAAATGTAATAATGTAGATTTAAATTAGTGTATAAAAGTTAAGTTTTGTTCAATCTTTTATGTATCTTGCCGGTATTATTTTAAATAATTCTATTTATTTTGTGTATTGTATTTTTTTTAATTTGTGTTTGCAGGTATATAATTTTTTTATTAAATTAGCAATATCTAAAATTTCGTAGGTATTTTTTTAAATAAATTTATATTAAAAACAATTGTTATTAATTTAAATCGTATGAAAACTTCTTCTCATTATCTAAAACCGCAATTTAAATACGAAATGTGACTGGTTAATTAAATTTAGTGTTACACAATAACTCGTAATATACTCTTGTTAGATAAAGTAAATTACAAACATAAAAAACTAACAAGGGACCCTTTTCAGTGGTCCCGAGACCTACACCATTCGATAGGGCATCAAAAACTACTCTAGAAACCATTTTCAAATTTTGCGAAATGATTCGGGGTACGACAAGACAAGCCCCAGAAGTTTGTGTTAATCTGTCAAAACTGGTGTATGCTTTTGTACTATGATCGCAGGATAAAAGTTACCTATTCTTGAGGATTTAACTCCTCCTTAAGACAAATCAAGTCAAGAGTTTATCACATTAAAATATGGTAGGTTGGCCTTAAAATTATTAACAGTGTTTTATTATTAAAGTTTATTTTTCCGAAGTAATTGTAGAAATGTTTATTTATCAACCACCTAAGATATTATGAAAACAAAATACAACCAGTCCGTATGTTTACAGTATTAGGAGATTGTGAAAATATAGAATTAAATCAGATTGCTCTTTCATTCTACAATGACTAGAAACTGCTTATGTAGTATTTTTGCTCTTTATAGTATTTACAATTTTAGTTTCTCGATAAGGTTTTTTGCACGATGTTATAAAGAATGAACGCTTGTAATTTCAAATTATCTAAGACGTGTCCGCTAAATAAAATAAAAAATAAAATTCCGTCATCATGATAAGACCCCCTTGCTCTAAAGATTAAAGCAATGGTCTGAAGAAAACGTATTTTGGGGTTCGAATCCCAATTACAGCCTATTTTTTATACGCTGTTCTAAATAATTCGAGTTGAATATGATGTGTCTGCAGTTATCTAGATTAGTACGAAATATATTGTTTTCTCTGTTTTTGATAAATATCATCTTAAAATATGCAACATTGAAAAATAAACTTATTCATATTTTAAATTATAGTCAAAAAAAATGTTATGATTTGTGTCATATTAAATATAATTTTTGGCAAATACCATATTTACTTTTAAATGATATTTGGGACAAAGAACAAATGCTACGTAATTTAAAAAAAACAATTGTTTTTTATTTAACATGTACCGAAAAAACAACCTATCAGCAAAATTCGAACCATAGATTTTAATGCTCCGTATACAAATGTGTCGACCCTTACTCCTAACAAAATGTGTGATTCACCTTACATGAGTTTGTCCTTTTGAATATAATGAATACCTACTATGTAGTATTATTCTTATTGTTTTAGAAGATATCAATAAGTCATACATTTTTACCACCTAGTTTCAACAATTATAATTAATGTTTGGATATTTAATTAATTTAGATTTTATCAAAATCAAATTTTAATATGTCTAAATAGGTGTAAAGAATTATTTGAAAAGCTGTATACATCCATAGATAAATATTTGGTAACTTTAAAATACAAAATTGTATGACCTCATCATTATTTAATATGAAGCATGCTGTCGAGATTTTACTAAGTTAAAATACACCAAATCTTCGATGTAAGCAGTTCAGTTATGACATACGATCCGGCTTTATTTTATTTTCTTAAGATTTTAATTGGTAATAAAACGTGACTGATAAAGAAACACTGTATAATAATTGTAAGACCAACCCATCATATCTTATTATGATAAACACTCTGACTTGATTTGTCTTAAGGAGAAGTTAAACCCTCAAGAATAGGTAACTTTTATCCTGTGCGCATAGTACATTGCGAATTGCACTTTATATAATTAGATCAGATGGTCGAATGGAGAATGCATTCGCTCTCGAACTTTTTACATTTTGTCGCCCCGGGTTCGAATCTTCTACGGAGCAAAGCGATTTTTGCAATTTTTTTTGAAGGAGAATTGTTTATTGTTGGTTATACAATAATCGGACTTCTTTTTAGACCAAAAATAGATGTATACAGCGCACAATCCTTTGAAAATATGTAAACTAAATTTAAAAATTCCTAGTGGTAAAATATACATTCAATCAGGTTAAGAGGGTTGTATGAACAAAAGGTACACATAATAACATACCGTTGTTCTTAAAAAACACTGGTCAAAGTAGTCTTCAAAAAGACTGTTTTTACAAAACTGAATTAATTACAACAATAATAGAATAAAAAAGCACTTCGTCCACACACTGCAAATAATTTTGGCAGTATGTGTACTTATTGGTAATACAACCCTGTTAACTTGTTTGTAGGTACATTAATAAATTTTTAAAAATAATTATAAAGTTTACATATTTTCTCGAGATTTTTCGCTGTATATACCTATTTTTTGAGAAAAATACTTCCAATCGTTGTATAAACGACAATAAACAATACTCCTTCAAAAAAAATTGCAGAAATCGCTTTGCTCCGTAGAAGATTCGAACCCGGGGCGACAAAATGCAAAAAGTTCGAGAGCAAATGCATTCTCCATTCGACCATCTAATCTAATTATATAAAGTGCAATTCGCAATGTACAAAAGCGGACACCAGTTTTGACAGATTAACACAAACTTCTGGGGCTTGTCTTGTCGTACCCCGAATCATTTCGCAAAATTTGAAAATGGTTTCTAGAGTAGTTTTTGATGTCCTATCGAATGGTGTAGGTCTCATTGCGTAAAGCCACGGACCACTAAAAAGGGTCCCTTGTAAGAATAAAATGAGAAATATGTAATTTACAGATGTTTCTTAAAATTCAATGTAAAAATTCCCTTAATTCGAACCTGTTTCTCACAGTCTCAACAAAACCTTCAATGCCAAATAATTCGTACCGCCTACCACAATTTCTTAATTTTTGATTCACACCAGTTCAAGATTTATAAGTTAAACTAGAAGTTTGCCGCTTCGCGGCTAACTTCTAGGCAAAATCGCATTTGCGATTTTGCTAAACGCTATCGCGTTTAAGCCCTTCGGTTCCTAGAAAAATTCAAAATTTGTCGGTATTTTTTTGATAAACGCTATCGCGTTTAAGACCTTCGGCTTCTAGTAAAATTCAAAATCTGTCAGTATTTGTTGACATTTTGATTCTTCTTAAAGTCCAGTACTTCTAGGCAAAATCGCTTTGCGATTTTGCTGCATTTTTATTGTTAGCATCGATTCATTTTCATTCAATGTGAACTTGTTTGCCGCTCCGCGGATATCTTCTAAGTAAAATCGCTTTTCGATTTTGCTACATTTTTATTGATACCATTGATTTATTATCATTCAATGTGAACTTGTTTACCGCTCCGCGGCTATCTTCTAAACAAAATCGCTTCGCGTTTTTGCTGCATTTTTATTGTTAGCATCGATTCATTGTTATCCAATGTGACTTGTTTGCCGCTCCGCGGCTAACTTCTAAGCAAAATCGCTTCGCGTTTTTCTGCATTTTTCGTTTCGCTTACGCATCCCGTAACATAATTTTATTTTTTAAAATTCTAATTAATATTATTTTTATTAATAATACTACGGAGCAATTTATTTTGTTTTCTGACACTTTTATGAGCGTTCATAATTTGGAGAATTTTAAGCCACCCCTAATTTAAGCGTTTAAATAGAAAAGAAGTTAGTTTGTGATCTTATTACAGTTTTAAGGTCTCAAAAACCGCTCGGTCTACGCAAATCTGACCGTTTTATCTCTTGTAGTTTCGAAGATATAAGCAATCAAAAATTACTGAAAAAAGTCAGTTTTATAAAGATTTTTTTGCGAGGTCTTCGGTGCTTTGCCCCTTTCAAAATTTCACTTTTCCAGCACAAAATAATGCCTTAAATTCGAGTATAAAATTTTATTTTTGTTGCATAACTGTTAAACACGGCGAGAACAATAATATTTTTTAAGAAAACCATTTTTAACTCATTATTGGAGAGTATTTTCGATACATAATTTAATGGGAATAATTATTTGTTGTCATAGTAATAAATACAGGGTGTTTACGAATAGTTGTCAGAGCCGAAAATGGGTGGTGGAGGGGATTTTTTGGAAGACTTTCTACTTGGTAATATTTCTAAATTGATTGATTTGACAAAGTTATAGCAAAATCAAAATTGAGACCATATTTTGAGAACCGCAGGTTTTTTGACCTATGACAACGTTAAATTGGCTAATTAAGAAACATATCCGACGGCCTCAAACGATAAAACAATTCATGTTATTATACCACACATAAAATGAATTGCTCATAAATTATTTTTATTTTTAAAACAAACGTGCCTGAGTTAAAATATCAAGTTTCACTCTTTATCAGCTTTAACACTTCTTTCCTTTTTAAAAAGAGACTTCCGATGCTTTTGTTAATCATTGTAAAACACGACTTATGAAAGTAAGTGTTATAAAAATCCGACAATTTGGGGGTGGTTTTCGTCACGGGACAACTTTCCAAACTGTATTAAATTTTATTATCATAATTACCTTATTTGTGTATTCATTAAAAAAAAATTCTTAATGAAAACTGGAATAAAAAACAACGCATCAAAAAAGATGTTTTTCACATAAAAGAATTTATACTGTACGAATAAACCTGATACAGGTATAAAAAGGCGCCAACAACAACAACGAATAAATAATGGAACTAAACGTACTACTTATTTTTCTCGTAAGTATAAAGTGTCCGTTTCTTTTACGTGTTAAATTTGAAATAACATATTTATTGTTGAGCTAGGTCACTATTAAGTCGGTGTAAAAACAATTAATTTCAAGTTCAAGAATAATAGGGGACAAATATTGCCTAACATAAATACAGTAACAAAAAAAACAACGATAAATACATAAATGGCTGATGATCTAAGAAACGTGCGATTATTACGCGCTGATGTTGAATTTTTAAGCTTATATCGCGGTGGCATTCATTATTGTCATTATTCAACCCTCTACTTCTTTCCCTCTCCCCTCCAGGACAATCCGCGCAAGAAAAATCGAAATAACTAAAAATAGTACCCCCCTAAGCCCCCCTCGAACCCCCATCAAAACTTGTCATTCGTAATTTGCCAACTTTTTACCAAATTTGAAAGGTCTAGGTCCAAAAACGTGGACGCTATCGCGAAAACGCGTTCAGAACGTCTAGTTTTTTATAAGTATATAACTAGAAGTTTGCCGCTTCGCGGCTAACTTCTAGGCAAAATCGCATTTGCGATTTTGCTAAACGCTATCGCGTTTAAGGCCTTCGGCTCCTAGAAAAATTCAAAATCTGCCAGTGTTTGTTAACATTTTGATTCTTGTTAAAGTTCAGTACTACGTTGGAATGTTACGAATATTTACTGGCTACCTAAAATCCTGCGGGGCAGTATAAAAATTAGTTTTGATGGGGTTGTTAGTCAAGGTATTGGTGTGAAGGTTTTGTCAGTGTGTATATAAAAGTAGACGAAAAAAAAATTATTAGCATTGATTCATTGTCATTTGATGTGAACTTGTTTGTCGCTTCGCGGCCTACTTTTAGGCAAAATCGCTTTGCGATTTTGCTGCATTTTAATTGTGGGCATCGATTCATTGTCATTCAGTGTGAACTTGTTTGCCGCTTTGCGGCCTACTTCTAGGCAAAATCGCTTTGCGATTTTGCTGCATTTTTATTGTTAGCATTGATTCATTGTCGCTCAATGTGAACTTTTTGCCGCTTCGCGGCTAAGTTCCAGACAAAATCGCTTTGCGATTTTGCTCTATTTTTATTGCTAGCGTTGATTCATTGTCATTCAATGTAAACTTGTTTGCCGCTACGCGGCTAACTTCTAGGCAAAATCGATTGTGTTTTGTTTCATTTTTATTGTTAGCATATATTCATTGTCATACAATGTAACCTTATTTGCCGCTTCGAGTCATAAATAAGATTTTTTTTGCACCAAATTTCATTGATGGAATTGTGCTTTCTCTAATTTTTCAAATTAACGCACAGTGTGAAAGAGCCGCATCCGAGGAATTAAAGAGCCGCATGTGGCCCGCGAGCCGCAGGTTGCCGATCCCTGGTCTAGGCAAAATCGCTTTGCTATTTTGCTGCATTTTTATTGTTAGCATCGATTTATTGTCATTCAATGTGAACTTGTTTGCCGCTTCGCGGCTAACATCTAGGAAAGTAGTCGGAAACCTTGTAATTCAAAAAAGCCAAATATAGACAATACACAATTAAAATTTATTCAAAGAGCCATAAATAAGATTTTTTTTCACCAAATTTCAATGATGGAATTGTGGTTTCTCTAATTTTTTAAATTAACGCACAGTGTGAAAGAGCCGCATCCGAGGAATTAAAGAGCCGCATGTGGCCCGCGAGCCGCAGGTTGCCGATCCCTGGTCTAGGCAAAATCGCTTCGCGATTTTGCTGCATTTTTATTTTTAGCATCTATTTATTGTAATGCAATGTGAACTTGTTTGCCGCTCCGCGGCTAACGTCTAGGCCAGTGGTCGGAAACCTTGTAATTCAAAAAAGCCAAATATAGACAATACACAATTAATATTTATTCAAAGAGTCATAAATAAGATTTTTTTTCACCAAATTTCAATGATGGAATTGTGCTTTCTCAGAATTGTTTCAAATTAACCTACAGTGTGAAAGAGCCGCATCCGAGGAATTAAAGAGCCGCATGTTGCCCGCGAGCCGCAGGTTGCGGACCCCTGGTCTAGGCAAAATCGCTTCGCGATTTTGCTGCATTTGTATTGTTAGCATCGATTCATTGTCATTCAATGTGAACTTATTTGCCGCTTCGCGGCTATCTTGTAGGCAAAATTTCTTTGCGATTTTGCTGCATTTTTGGATTCGTTTACGCGTCTCGTAACATAATTTTAATTTTTAAAATTCTAATTAATATTATTTTTATTAATAATACTACGGTGCAATTTATTTGGTTTTATCTCTCAATATGCAACCAACTTTTGCAAAATGTTTTTATCAAATGAGGAAATCGATATAGAATCAAATCAATTTTTATAACTCTTTTTTCAATTAACGCAAAAATATAATTTTTTAATTAAACAATATTATTATTTAAGATTTCAAAAGCCGCTCTGTTTACGCAAATCTGCCCGTTTATCTCTTAACTTCGGAAATATTAGTAATCAAAAATTACCGAAAAAAGCCCGCCTTTTAAAATTTTTGCAAAGCTCCCGGTGTTTTGCGCGTTTCAAAAATTCATATTTCCAACCCATAATGCCTTAAATTCGAATTTAAACATCTTTTTTGTTTCATAACGGTTAAAGACGGTAAGAAACAATACCTTCATTAAGAAAAACGTCTGTTCAAGAAGAAAACCTCTTATTAGTCATTATTGGAGAGTATTTTCAATACATAATTTAAAAGGAATAAATAATTATTTGTAGTGATAGTAAAAAATGTAAATCGACGTTTTAAAATTGCAAGTAGGCGATCGAAGACGCTAATTTAAATAAATATGTACGAAACTGCAAAAATTAATGATTAATGCACTTTGTAATCAAATTTGTTAAAACTAATTTATAAAAATTTGATATTTAGTAACGTTTTCTAGTAAGTATTCTAATAGTTTAATATTAAAAACCGCATAAATAAATTGCTTTGTATAATTATAATATAATTAATTTCATTCATTTGGCAGTTCAACGTCAAATTTAATAAACGCAGGGACGATCCGTCAATTCCTTTAAAATCGACTATCTCGAGAACCTCTGAACCGACTTATAAAAACTTTTTTTTATCTCAATCTGTAAGACCTGATGACACTTTTGTACGCTTTATGTTGGGGTGTATCTTCCACCCCCAAACATGTCTGCCGCGTTAAACATACCTGTATGTTAGGAATTCCGCCCAATTTTTTAGGGAGTCCTGAGGGTCGAACCTCTAAACGAAAAATTTTGCAAAATGAACAGGAAGAACCGCTCTTCTTCGGGCTTTCCAGCAAATATAAATTTAACTCCTTTTGAAAATGCCAAGTCTTAGAAATGACGATGGGAAGAATTATTCAAATATGTTGTATTTCATGAATTCCTCTCAAGGTTGTGTTTCACATCGTAACGGTCGCTTTTAAAAGTGTAGGAGGATACCTGGCGCCGGAGCCCTAAGCAGCCCGGTGTCCTCAAAGATGAATATTGTCATTTCGAAAAACCGCTCTTTCTATCTGCGCAAACCCCACATTTCTATTGTTATTAGTTTTGGAGATATTAGCAATCAAAGGTACATCAAAATGATTAATTATAATAAATTTCCTTCTGTCAGATAAAACGTCAAATTTTCAAAACTCTTGCATAAGCCGTCAATTTTTTCTTATTAATCTAATATCTCGAGAACCGCTGAAGCGATTTACAAAAATTTTTTTTTACGTGAATCTACAACACCTGATGACACTTTCGTTCGCTTTATGTTGGGGTCTATCTGCAACCCCTAAACCGGTATGCTGCTTCAAAGCTACCCCTGTTTTGCGTTTCCGCTAAAACCTTTTAGGGCTCCTGAGCAGCGAACGTTCGGAGGAATGTTTTTAAAAAATACAGTAAGGAGCGCTGTCTTGGGCTTTCGAACGAATATACATTTAACCCTTTTGGAATTTTGAACTCTAAGATATGACGATGGGGACAATTAAAAATTGTTTACTGCACCTGTTTTCATGTAATTACATTTTAACATTTTGCGCACACATAGAGCCTTTCTGGAAAATGTTAAAAAAAAACCCAAAAAAAGGGTCAAATAGAGGAAATTCGAGGACTCGCCCTTTTTTAAACTTTAAATTAGACCACGGAAATGGGCAAAATCGCATTTGAAAAAAGGGGTAAAATTTCTTGCGCAGAAATGGTTCTTTGAGGCGGATATCTCGGCCCCGATAGATATATCGCGGCGCACAAAAACAAAAACGTGTGCCTTTAATGGGGCTACCACATATCCAAAATTCAATCCTCTACCCCTTCCTCTCCCTCCAGGACGATCCGCGCAAGAAAAATCTAAATAACTAAAAATAGTGCCCCTAAGCCCCTCGAACCCCTCAAAACTTGTCATTCGTAATTTGCCAACTTTTACCAAATTTGAAAGGTCTAGGTCCAAAACGTGGACGCTATCGCAAAAAGCTTCAGAACGTCTATTTTTATAAGTATATAACTAGAAGTTTGCCGCTTCGCGGTAACTTCTAGGCAAAATCGCATTGCGATTTTGCTAAACGCTATCGCGTTTAAGGCCTTCGGCTCCTAGAAATATTCAAAATATGTCGGATTTTTTGATAAACGCTGTCGCGTTTAAGACCTTCGGCTTCTAGTAAAATTCAAAATTTGTCAGAATTGCTTGACATTTTGATTTTCTTAAAGTCCGAGTACTTCTAGGCAAAATCGCTTTGCGATTTTGCTGCATTTTATTGTTAGCATCGATTCATTGTTATCCAATTTGATTGTTTGCCGCTTCGCGGCTAACTCTAGGCAAAATGGCTGTGCGATTTTGCAGCATTTTTGTTAGTACCAATTTGTTGTTATTCAATGTGAACTTGTTTACTGCTTTTGATAAACGCTATCGCGTTTAAGACTTTCCGCTTCTAGTAAAATTCAAAATCTGTCAGTGTAAGTTGACATTTTGATTTTATAAAAGTCCGGTACTTTTAGGCAAAATGGCTTTGCGATTTTGCAGCATTTTATTGTTAGCATCGATTCATTGTTATCCAATGTGAATTGTTTGCCGCTTATGCGGCTAATTTTTTTAGGCAAAATCGCTTCGCGATTTTGCAGCATTTGTTAGTACCGATTTATTGTCATTTCAATGAACTTGTTTGCCGCTTCGCGTATTTCTGGCAAAATCGCATTGCGATTTTGTAGCATTTTTGTTGGTACAAATTTATTTAAAATTCTAATTAATATTATTTATTCATATACAGGCAATTTATTTAGTTTCTCCAATATCCAATCAACTTTGCAAAATATTTTATCAAATGAAATTGAAACATAATTAAAATTTTTAAAATTCTAATTAATATTATTTTTATTAATAATACTACAGAGCAATTTATTTAGTTTTACTCTCAATATCCAATCAACTTTTGCAAAATATTTTATCAAATGAGGAAATTGAAATAGATTAAAACCTCTTTTTTCAATTAACGCAATAACATAATTTTTTAATTAAAAGAATATATCTATCATATACATATATAAAAATATAATTAATTAAAATAAACAAAGGTAAGCATTTTTAAAATATAAGTAATAACACAGTTTTTTGAACATAAAATTAAGGTAACGAATTACCCCCTTGTTAAAAAACTATAACATTATTCATGTGCGTACAGAAATATTTTGACTATAATCCGATTTTAGTTTGATTAAAATACATTGAGTGTTTTTCAAAATCTGAGCCTTTAAAGTGAGGTGACAATACTTTTTACTTGGATAGTAGATAGCCGTAATCAGCTGCAAATACAGTATATACATTTTTGTTTATTATTACCTCTAAAATACTTTTTTTCCTAAACTGGTTTCGATGACCAGCCGATGAGCGTTACGAATTGGGAGATTTTAGCCGACCTTACATTGTAAATATTAGCTTCTCGAACGTCCCTTAATTTGAGCGTTTAAGGTGGAAGTGTACCCCCCGACTTTTAAACTACAAGTTCAAAGTTAACCAAATTTGGAACATAGGTTATTATTAATTAAAGGATTGTTTTGGGAAAATTAAAAAAAAATCGTAGCTTAAGTTTCAGAAATATATAAAAAAAACCGATATTTTGTAAGAGTAAAGTCACAAAACTGGAAGTTTAAAATTAATAAAATTTGGACAGCTTGTTGATATTGTAATATAACGCAAAAATTTAAACTTTAAAAAAAATCGTAGCTAGGGTTTGGGAAATAATGAAAAATATAGTTGTTGGAGGTTTCTCCTGCTTTAAAAAAATATTAAATTCAAATAATATTTATAGCCGTATAATTTGTGCAGTTTTATGAATTTTTTGAATAAATTACAATTAAATATAAACAGTTTAATATTTAGAAATTAATGTTTGAAGTACTTAAAATGTGTATGAAAATATTTGTATAGAATGTGCTGCCTCTGGCCACAGAAAACAGTTTTAAAATCTTTGTTCCAAACCTTTCTAATGTGTGCATGTTGTTGACGTATGTATATACGACGTCACCAATAATTACACATGTGTTTGTCGAAGCTGTCTGCTTACCAAGACTGGAGGTAGATTGAGAGGTTGAAGTTATAAAAGAGATAGCAATATGCATACAAGGTCGCATGCAGCTTTCCGTCAACTTGCAAGTTTTTAGCAGCAGAGTATCACGAGCGAGGGATATCTTTATAGGAGACCTTAGCAAATTACGGTCGCTACTTGATAATACGCGAAGCGCAGATCATAATTGTCTTGTATTTGAAAAAAAAAATTCTCCATTTTTAAAAAAAATTCAATTAGTTATTTTTCTGTTATAATTGATTATTTATAATAATGAATAATATCTAAATTATTCAACCTTAAAAAAAGTTTTCCAAGCCCGTGGACTGAACATAAAATGCATAAAATTTGAAAAAAACATTCTTTGCTCTATTTGGTATCTTCACGTAAAAACCGTTGCTTTTAAAAATGTTTGAAAACAAAATCTGAAAACTAAAACCTTGGAGCTTCAAAATGCTTTTTAACGACCTCGTTACCACCATTTTCACCTAAATACAGCCCGTCAAAAAACCGAAAAATTTGGAATTGTTTCTTGCTCCCTTAATTTTTGCGGGAGTATATATTTAGAAAGGCGCTTTGCAAGCTCTATTCAATTTTGATATACAATTAATACCTTTTGTTTACTATAAGAATATTGACACAATTTTGGGTTACACCGGAAGTGGTAAAATTTTTATAGTCAGCTCAAAACAAAACATAAATTATATGTACGTTTCTATACTAGTACTTTTTTTGAAATTATTATTGTATTTGAAATTATAGACTTTTGCACTTTGGATGGGTATTCTAAACATTAATAATGTTATTTCAATCTTTTTCATAGTCTGAATCCGCTTAGCCCTTTATCATCACAGTGTTTTCTTTTAACTAAACATAATCTGCGTGATAAAAATTAATTAATTAGTAATTTAACGTATGATTGAAATAAAATTTGCAAAAGACTGTATGATTTATAACATGTTAAATAACACATGGAAAGAATCTCGATTGCATTTTGTTTTACAATCCGAATACACCTATGAGTTACAATTAATTAATGTTCTATCATTATTTTTTTTTACCTTTTTTAAACTTTTATATGTAATAATAAAACTTATTTACCTATTATAGAATTTTAATTATTTTATTTTTGAGAGCGGGTAAATCGCCTCAACCTTACTACAGGTATAAAAAGGCAAGAAGAAGAAGAGCATTTTTTTTTTCGAAACGGTATTATTGTGAAATACTACGAGATCTATAAAGATAATAGTACTAACAAATTTTTAATTTTGATAACAACTTTTTATTAGACAATATTTGTTAATAATGGTCGTAAAATAGGTATGTGAAAATAATTTATTCATAAGGGTAAATTATTTTAAACTCCACCTTCACTAATTGTTTCAGAGTATTACTAGTAAAAACAAATTCGATTGATGCAACTTACAATATATATGTATGTATTACATGTAATCAAAATTTTAGATAAATAGGTATAAAACTTTAAATAATTAGGTAGAAATTATATTGCAATTTCAACCTAGTATTCTTGTGAGAACGTGGTATAAAAGTTTTAATCTCCTGTGCCACCTACACAGTTTCTGTTTTGCAATAGCTGCCTTTTAATAAGCATTTGTATTTTTGACGTCATGAGCAGTGAGAGTGACGATGTGTGTGACGTAACATACACGAGTGCTATCTATTGGTATATTAAGAACTAGTGATTTCAATCTGTAATTTAAAAATAAGCAGCGCCAGCTACAGTCCGCGAAACGTAATAACTAGGGGTACCCTTCTACGTTAATCAAAATCGTTAGTCCCGTTTGGCCGTAAAGTTCGAAAAGGTAGTTGAGGCGGCTTGTTTTTTTCCAGGTAGTAACGCTTTGCTAACAAGAATGTGTATTTGATACCACGTATCAAGATTTGTTGGTGGAAGTATAAACTGCATAGAATATATGTTACGGATTGAATTAAAGCTAAGTTTGTCACTTTGTCTAATATCGGTTGTCTTTCTTATTTGTCACCGCCTACTTTGGCTTTCCGAGTTACTTCGTCACAACCCGTTGCCCCGCAAGTAGGAACGTTATTTAATTAATTTTTAGTGTTCTATTTTGTTGCATTAAGGCTGCGCGCCGACAAACAAAAATTGTAACAAGATCCAGGTGGCGAATACATCGCGATATTGGAATTTTTATCAATGTTACGTACCTACACTGAATAAACTACTCACCGCTAGGCGATCGGTGGTTGAAACCACGATTCACGTTTAAAAACGCTTTGCTTTGAATACGATACATTTCATATGCATTATGGACATGATTTAATTATTATTATTTGAATTATATTTTTAAAACAACTGATTAATATACGATACTATGATTATTTTAATTTGTTACATTAATCTCATTCTTGACTATTACTACAAAAGTGCATCAAACATTTTCTTGTTTGAAAAAGTGAAATAAAAAATAATTTAGTATAGATTATTTACAAAATCATATTATATAAATATGATTAAAAGACTTTTATTATACTTAAATGGTTTTGCGCTTTTTATTTGAATATTCGCTGCACACTATGATTTAACAAAATTAACGAAAAAACTTTCGAAACGGTATCGCTGGAAAATGTTTTGCATGTGTTGTTCTCTACTCTTGTGTTGAACGCATATACAATTTTTTACATTTAGTGTGCTTGAGCGATATTTTTTATAAGGCCTTAATATTAATTGCATTTTTACTAAATGCCAAAAACCCGAGTTTCTTTGAGGAAAAACGTAAGTTTTCTGTTCATAAAAATTCTTTGATTACAAAAAAATGATCATTAAACTGAATTACACGAGTGACCGGCGTCCAATGGTTTGTTTGTTTTAAAACAACCGTTTATATATACAGGGTGTCCCAAATTGAGTAGGCTAACATGGATATCTTTCTTATTAGTGGAGATAGAACTTTGGTTATATGGGCAATGTTTTGCAGTTTTAGGTGCCAATTCAGATTACGTTAAGAAAATTGTAAAATTTCGAATAGTTACGAAGTAATCGTAAAAAAACTGAAAATCGTTATTTTCTTTAATGTGAAATATCTTTGTAATTATAAAATTTACAAAAAAAAGTTTAATATAAAAATTACTAGGTTTTATAAAATTCAGATAGAAATTAAGTCAAAATTAAATTCAAAATGGCAGCTTCCAAGAAATTGATACCAACTGTCTTATTTTAAATTGATGCGATATTGGATCTTTACATAGATAAATAGCATTTTTTTTCTCTTTTCAATCATGTATAACAACCCTTATTTAAATAAAAAAAAATATTAACAATATTAAATTTTTCTGTTTTAAATCAAGTAGCCATGAATTATCAAAGAATAATAAAACAGCATAAGACAAGTCAATGTCATTATATTTACTTTTTGACTAATATATTATGTTTTTTGAATAATAATAATTATTACCTTATAAATAATTCAAAATGGCAAAATTTTTAACTGAGAAGTATATGTTTTGTACCTACATTAAATGTTACAAAAGCTCCTGCATTGCTGCACAAACATACTTTAACAGTTTTTCAGAAAAACTATATAAAAACTCTATAGGTTTACAGCGCGTAATTTTTGTTTAGACTCAACGATACTTCTTTAACATATGTTTATATAACAATAAATTATTGTGATTTTATCGATTTTTATTGAAATGTGTTAATGTATATATGTACTAGATTTCACGCGCGCAATTTTACACGAATTTTGTCCGCTACGCACATCAGTTTAGTCAATTTGGTTACCCGCTTAAAATGTGTTAATATTAAAAAAATAATTTTCAACACTTTCAACTCAATATTATAATAACGATTTTTAATATTATTTATTTTTACATTTATATTAAGTTAAATGATTTTAATGAAACTTTTGTGCGTAACGTTTCCAATACTAAAATTACTGCAAATTTTAATTATTTATATACTACTCCTGGCCCATAATAGTTGTCATATTTTGCTTTTAAATTTTATCCCAAAAATTAACATTTTAATTATCCACTATAAAAGAAATATATGTATTAGGGTGCTTCGTTTTTAAACAATTATTTTTGCGGTCCAGAGACAAAATATTGTTTTAGAACAGAAAAAAAATTCTCCAAACAATCTTTAATTTTAATTCTAATTGTAAGTAGTCACTAGTTAATTTTAAATTTTTTCATGCATTTAACACGTGAATTTACAGTTTTATTAAATATGTATCTGTATCTCCTGCATTT
>JARFIZ010000173.1:0-27365 GCA_036325965.1 Sinopyrophorus schimmeli
CTTAATTTATTTATGAAGTTTCTCCGCTTTTTACAAAGTGGTTAAAAATGTTAAAAAGTTTTTGGAAGAAAATGGAGAACAAACTGAATTTCAAACCTATTAAAAATTGAAAATATTGTATATAATAAAAGTTGTAACATGCAACAAATGAAGTTCACAGATTATTTCAAATATATATAATTATTGTACAGGTATTACACTTTTACCCACTTGTATCGCCGTGTAATACACGACGATTTAATTAATCCCTTTAAATTAAAACATGAAACGTAGCCAATAGGAGTTTTTCGGTAAGCAATCCCTAAATAAGGCGCTTATTACAGTTTCACTGCTTTAACTTTTCATGTTACATTCGCATGTAAATACTTTTCTGCAGGCCAGTTTTCCGATAAATTATTGTTACCATGTTTATGAGGGGTTGTAAATCCAAAACTACCTGGCCCCAGCCTTTGTCTATTTAATTGAAACTGACCAGCTTTGCTAAGAAGGTCACTAAACTCAAAGTCCAAATGCATCAAGAATGTTATTCTATCATATTTCTACGTAATATTTTAAAATAAATACACAACGTGATTTATAATAAAATTAGAAATCTACGTCTATTGGACAAAATTATAAATTTAATGTTTCTTAAATTGTATGATCGACTGTTGACTGCAATTATGAAATTTGAAATGTTTATTTCCCCACAAAGTTTCCGACTAATAAGGTACAGTCAACTCGCGATATAACGAATACACCACAAATTCGAAGTCGTTTAATAAAATTTAATAAAACAATAGAAAACAACAATAAAAAAACCAATAGAAATAATAGAAATAGAAACACGTATAATCTAAAAAAATCCGTAATTATAGTTTGTAAGCAGGTGATTGTGCGTGTCCGTTCAATTGCGTTCTCCAGATTAAAGATACTTGAGAATAAAATCAAAAATTTTGTAGAAACACATTATGTAAATTTTATAACATACCTATAGTACTTACTTTTTTAATAAAAATTATTAGACTTTGGTCAAGAAAACTTCGTTATATCGAGGGGACCAAAACTCATTAAAATTTTCGTTATAAACCGAGGTTTTCAAGGGACCGGCGGTTTCTTTCTTTATATCGAGATTTTCGTTATATCGAGCTTCGTTATAACGCGAGTTGACTGTATTTCCTAGACGGTGTCAATTGATAATAAATAAGTATGAATACTTTAAGAAAGACCACAAAATATAAGGTCGTTGACCCCAGAGTGCAACTTTACTAAAATTTTGCGTTATATTTCCATTTAATGTTTAACAATAAATACATATAAAAAACTCCTTTATTTTTAGGTCTAGGCATTGTACTAAATTAAATATGAAGCGTTTTGAAATAGTGTTAAAACTCTACATTCCAATAATAATTTGCAACTTATTCTATTTAATTAAATAAAATAAGCCAATGTTATAAACTATTATTTAATGAATGTAATCAACCTAACCAAAATAGAAAATTAAAAAAAGGAATAAATGGAATGTCGTTTAAAAAATTATAACGTTTTGGAATGTTATTGGGAATTTTGTAAAATATTCTAAAGTAATGAAAATAATGATATAAAAGATGGCATCTACAAATAAACTTCTTCCTATTTCAAATAATTAGAAAAATGTGGATAGGTACGAATCTGAATGGGTACGTAGTTAGAAAATAGAATGCATTTCCAATAACGTTAAAAATAATTTTTAAAATTAACAAAGAGTAGATACCTAAAGCTTTAGCAACGGTAAATAAGGGTGACAAAGGGTCTACGCACAACGACTTGTTATTCAAATTCGTCATAAGCGTGCTTATAATTTTCTCATCAGAAAAATCAATTTTATCAATTTACTTACATATAACTACGTTCTCTTGTAGTCGAAGTACTTTTGGATCACTTTTTCTCATTTCCTTTAACGATTGTTTAGTGTTAAATTTAATTCGTATAAAAAAATGCGAGCTAAAATACCCTTATACGGAAACGACATAAGAGAGCAACCATCTTGTACAGCGTATTCGGAAGAATCTTTCGAGAATGTATACAAAACTGGACGTTCGTTAATTTTTTTAAAAAGAACCGTAAGAGATATCGACGTCGGTTTTGCGCCATTAGACGCGTCCTGAATGGACGCTTCTAAAGCACCATTAGACCGAAACGCTATCTCTTATCGTACGGCTCTAAGGCGCTTTCGAATGTGAATTTTTTACGTAAAAGTTGGCGTCGTTTTTGCTAAAAAATGCGCTACCGACGTAATTCAAAGCGTCGCGATGACGGGAATTTTGGTATCGAATTCGAAATCTTAAGCGCTTTTCGGGACGACAAAGCAAAAGTCTATAAGGGCACGCGTTCAAAAGTTAGGGGCGATTTTTATTTTCCAAAAAAAATTTCTCAGAATTTTTTCGCTCCTGTGGAGGCGCCGGGGACGCTCCGACGTCGTTTTGACATGCAGGACTCTTGTTGGGCAGACATCAGATTGAAGTCCATTGGGGGTCTCGTCGCTCCCGGACGTTTCCCAGGACCCGTTATAGGGCTCCAAAGGACGATTTTTTGTGGGCACAACGCCCCGACGGAGTAAAAAAATCGTAGTTTCGGAACGAATGGGAGTATCGAAACGCGGTTTTCGGTATCGGAAAGGCCATGAAAGCACGCAAATTTTGTTATCGGGGTGCGAGGCCCTATTTCGCGAAACGGCGCCGCTACGCCCTCCAAAGCGAACGCTCGAAAATGCAACTCGAGAAAAGGGCCGTAGCTCAAAATTTTCCAACAAGACCACCCTTTTTTTGTTTTAATCGATAGCCCGTTTAATTTGAGGGGTACCTCCTCGCTTGTTGAAAGTAGGTCGTCGCTTTAGTTTTCGAGAAAATCGAAAGAGAAGGCGCAAAAATGCGATTTCGAAAATCGTTTTTTGCCAAAAAGGCCGATTTAGAGAATACCGTGGGCATAGCGGACGCCGCCAAAAGGCGTCGATCAGTTTTCCGAAACTTTTCAGAAAATTTGAAAAAAATCCTTAGCGGCGTTTTCGAATTATCGGGAAAAGACAGGTTTACGAAGCTTGTTTTTTTAGAGGTTTAAACTAGAAGTTTGCCGCTTCGCGGCTAACTTCTAGGCAAAATCGCATTCGCGATTTTGCTAAACGCTCTTGCGTTTAAGGCCTTCGGCTCCTAGAAAAATTCAAAATTTGTCGGTATTCTTTGATAAACGCTATCGCGTTTAACACCTTCGGCTTCTAGTAAAATTCAAAATCTGTCAGTGTTTGTTAACATTTTGATTCTTCTTAAAGTCCGGTACTTTTAGGCAAAATCGCTTTGCGATTTTGCTGCATTTTTATTGTTAGCATCGATTAATTGTTATCCAATGTGACTTGTTTGCCGCTCCGCGGCTAACTTCTGGGCAAAATGGTTTCGCGATTTTGCAGCATTTTTGTTAGTACCAATTTATTGTTATTCAATATGAACTTGTTTGCCGCTTCGCGTCTATCTTCCGAGCACAATCGCTTCGCGATTTTGCTGCATTTTTGTTAGTACCGATTTATTGTCATTTAATGTGAATTTGTTTGCCGCTTCTACCACTTCTAGGCAAAATCGCATTGCGATTTTGTTGCATTTTTCGCTTCACTTACGCGTCTCGTAACATAATTTTAATTTTTAAAATTCGAATTAATATTATTTTTATTAATAATATTACGGAACAATTTATTGGGTTTTATCTCTCAATATCCAATCAACTTTTGCAAAATATTTTATCAAATGAGGAAATTGAAATAGAATAAAACCAATTTTTATAACTCTTTTTTTCAATTAACGCAATAACATAATTTTTTAATTAAAAGAATATATCTATCATATACATATATAAAAATATAATTAATTAAAATGAACAAAGGTAAGCATTTTTAAAATATAAGTAAAAACATTTTCTGAAACATAAAATTAAGATAACGAATTACCCCCTTGTTAAAAAATTATAACATTATTCATGGGCGTGCAGAAATATTTTGACTATAATCCGATTTTAGTTTGATTAAAATACATTTAGTGTTTTTCAAAATCTGAGCCTTCAAAGTGAGGTGACAATACTTTTTACTTGGATAGTAGATAGCCGTAATCAGCTGCAAATACAGCATATACATTTTTGTTTATTATTACCTCTAAAATACTTTTTTTTCTAAACTGGTTTCTATGACCAGCCGATGAGCGTTACGAATTGGGAGATTTTAGCCGACCCTACATTGTAAATATCAGCTTCTCGAACGTCCCTTCATTTGAGCGTTTAAAAAGAAAGAAATTTAGTTTGTGATCTTAGTACAGTTTGTTTTTTCCATGGGTTAGTTTATGTAAATACCTCTCTAAAATTCGTTGTTAATTTTGTTATGTGGAAGTGTTGTTTGTTTCTTTAGTCAGTTATTTTGTACTACTATAAAAAATAAAATTGAGTATGTTTGCGATAAGACATGAGAACCATTAAAAATGTTGTATTTCGCTAAATAAAATATTGTATTTGGTAGAGTAAAAAGTTCGTTTTTAAAAGTGTTACAGAATTGGTTGCCTTGCCTTCCTCGCATACGAGTTTTAAGGTTTCAAAAACCGCTCTATTTACGCAAATCTGCCTGTTAATCTCTTAATTTCGGAAATATTAGCAAACAAAAATTACCGAAAAAAGCCCGCCTTTTAAGAGTTTGCAAAGCTCCCGGTGTTTTGCGCCTTTCAAAATTTCATATTTCTAACCCACAATGCCATGAATTCGAATTTAAACATTTTTTTTTGTTTCATTACGGTTAAAGACGAGAAGAAACAATACCTTCATTAAGAAAAACGTCTGTTCAAGAAGAAAACCTCTTGTTAGTCATTATTGGAGAGTATTTTCAATACATAATTTAAAAGAAATAAATAATTATTTGTAGTGATAGTAAAAAATGTAAATCGACATTTTAAAATTGCAAGTAGGCGATCCAAGGCGCTAATTTAAATAAATATGTACGAAACTGCAAAAATTAATGATTAATGCACTTTGTAATCAAATTTGTTAAAACTAATTTATAAAAATTGGATATTTAGTAACGTTTTCTAGTAAGTATTCTAATAGTTTAATATTAAAAACCGCATAAATAAACTGCTTTGTATAATTATAATATAATTAATTTCATTAATTTGGCAGTTCAACGTCAAATTTAATAAACGCAGGGACGATCCGTCAATTCCTTTAAAATCGACTATCTCGAGAACCTCTGAACCGACTTATAAAAACTTTTTTTTATCTCAATCTGTAAGACCTGATGACACTTTTGTTCGCTTTATGTTGGGATGTATCTTCCACCCCCAAACATGTCTGCCGCGTTAAACATACCTCTATGTTAGGAATTCCGCCCAATTTTTTAAGGAGTCCTGAGGGTCGAACCTCTAAACGAAAAATTTTGCAAAATGAACAGTAAGAACCGCTCGTCTTCGGGCTTTCCAGCAAATATAAATTTAACTCCTTTTGAAAATGCCAAGTCTTAGAAATGACGATGGGAAGAATTATTCAAATATGTTGTATTTTGTGAATTCCTCTCAAGGTTGTGTTTCATATCGTAACGGTCGCTTTTCAAAGTGTAGGAGGATTCCTGGCGCCGGAGCCCTAAGCAGCCTGGTGTCCTCAAAGATGAATATTGTCATTTCGAAAGACCGCTCTTTCTATCTGCGCAAACCCCACATTTCTATTGTTATTAGTTTCGGAGATATTAGCAATCAAAGGTACATCAAAATGATTAATTATAATAAATTTCCTTCTGTCAGATGAAACGTCAAATTTTCAAAACTGGTGCGCGAGCCGTCAATTTTTTCTTATTAATCTAATATCTCGAGAACCGCTGAACCGATTTACAAAAACTTTTTTTTAAATGAATCTGGAAGATCTCATGACACTTTCGTTCGCTTTATGTTAGGGTCTATCTTCAACCCCTAAGCCGGTATGCTGCGTCGAACATACCCCTATTTCAGGAATTCCGCCTAATTATTTAGAGGCTTCTAAGGGCCGAACGCCTAAAGAATTTTTTTTTGTTAATTAACAGTAAGAAGCGCTCTTTTTTGGGCTTTCTAGCGAATATAAATTTAACCCCTTTTAAAAATTCCAAGTCTTAGATATAACGATGGGAAGAATTAGAAATGTTGTATTTGGTGAATTAAAATGATGTCTTCCGTAGCGTAAAAACGATCGCTTTCAAAGGTGTTGGTAAAAAAATCGAGGCGGAGCCCTACGCAGCCCTAATGTTCTGAAAGATGACTATTAGCATCTAAAAAGACCGCTCTTTCTACCTGCGCAAACCCCAATTTTCTATCGTTTTTAGTTTCGGAGATATTAGCAATCAAAAAACACCAAAAAAAGCTTGTTTTTTAAGATTTTTTTGCGGAGCCCCCGGGGCTCTGCCCCATTTAAAATTTAACTTTTCCTACGTAAAATAACGCGTGCTATTCGAATTTAAATATTTTATGCAGCTTGCGGCTACCGTTTTCGAGTAATTAGAGTTTGAAATTTTTGCGCACGGCTAGGGCCTTCCAGGGCCGTATTCTGAAAAAACAAAAATAAGGATCTGATAGGGCAGCATTTGATTGGGGTCCCGATGCATGCCATTTTTGAATCGGAGTACGGGAAA
Source organism: Sinopyrophorus schimmeli (assembly GCA_036325965.1). Classification (NCBI taxonomy): domain Eukaryota; kingdom Metazoa; phylum Arthropoda; class Insecta; order Coleoptera; family Elateridae; genus Sinopyrophorus; species Sinopyrophorus schimmeli. Next base: position 6,632 of record JARFIZ010000173.1, read on the forward strand.
TGGCTGAAAATCGCATTTGAAAAAGTGGGGTAAAATTTCTTGCGCAGAAACGGTTCTTTGAGGCAGATATCTCGGCCCCCAATAGAGTTATCGCGGCGCACAAAAAACGAAAACGTGTGCCTTTAATGGAGCTACCACATATCCAAAATTCAATCCTCTACCCCTTCCCTCTCCCCTCCAAGACGATCCGCGCAAGAAAAATTAAAATAACTAAAATAGTGCCCCCCTAAGTCCCCCTCGAACCCCCCTCAATACTTGTCATTCGTAATTTGCCACCTTCGTACCAAATTTGAATGGTCAAAGTCCAAAAACGTGGACGCTATCTCGAAAAAGCTTAAAAGTTGAAAGTTTTTTTATAAGTATATAACTAGAAGTTTGCCGCTTCGCGGCTAACTTCTAGGCAAAATCGCATTCGCGATTTTGCTAAACGCTATCGCGTTTAAGGCCTTCGGCTCCTAGAAAAATTCAAAATATGTCGGTATTTCTTTGATAAACGCTGTCGCGTTTAAGACCTTCGGCTTCTAGTAAAATTCAAAATTTGTCAGAATTTCTTGACATTTTGATTTTTCTTAAAGTTCGGTACTTCTAGGAAAAATCGCTTTGCGATTTTGCTGCATTTTTATTGTTAGCATCGATTCATTAATATCTAATTTGACTTGTTGGCCGCTTCGCGGCTAACCTCTGGGCGATTTTGCAGCATTTTTGTTAGTATAAATTTGTTGTTATTCAATGTGATTTTGCTTACCGCTTTTGATAAACGCTATTGTGTTTAAGACCTTCGGCTTCTAGTAAAATTCAAAATCTGTCAGTGTTTGTTGACATTTTGATTTTTCTTAAAGTCCGGTACATATAGGAAAATCGCTTTGCGATTTTGCTGCATTTTTATTGTTAGCATCGATTCATTAATATCTAATTTGACTTGTTGGCCGCTTCGCGGCTAACCTCTGGGCGATTTTGCAGCATTTTTGTTAGTATCGATTTATTGTTATTCAATGCGAACTTGTTTGCCGCTTCGCGGCTATTTTTTGAGCAAAATCGCTTGGCGATTTTGCAGCATTTTTGTTGGTACCAATTTATTGTCATTTAATGTGAACTTGTTTGCCGCTTCGCGGCTAACTTCTAGGCAAAATCGCATTGCGATTTTGTTGCATTTTTCGCTTCACTTACGCGTCTCGTAACATAATTTAAATTTTAAAATTCTAATTAATATTATTTTATTAATAATACTACAGAGCAATTTATTTAGTTTTACTCTCAATATCCAATCAACTTTTGCAAAATATTTTATCAAATGAGGAAATTGAAATAGATTAAAACCTCTTTTTTCAGTTAACGGAATAACATAATTTTTTAATTAAAAGAATATATCTATCATATACATATATATAATATAATTAATCAAAATGAACAAAGGTAAGCATTTTTAAAATATAAGTAAAAACACAGTTTTCTGAAACATAAAATTAAGGTAACGAATTACCCCCTTGTTAAAAGATTATAAAATTATTCATGGGCGTACAGAAATATTTTGTCTATAATCCGATTTTAGTTTGATTAAAATACATTTAGAGTTTTTCAAAACCTGGGCCTTCAAAGTGAGATGACGATACTTTTACTTGGATAGTAGATAGCCGTAATCAGCTGCAAATACAGCATATACATTTTTGTTTATTATTAGCTTTAAAATACTTTTTTTTCTAAACTGGTTTCGATGACCAGTCGATGAGCGTTACGAATTTGGAGATTTTAGCCGACCCTACATTGTAAATATCAGCTTCTCGAACGTCCCTTAATTTGAGCGTTTAAAAAGAAAGAAATTTAGTTGTGATTTTAGTACAGTTTGTTTTTTTGATGGGTTAGTTTATGTAAATACCTCTCTAAAATTCGTTGTTAATTTTGTTATGTGGAAGTGTTGTTTGCTTCTTTAGTCAGTTATTTTGTACTACTGTAAAAAATAAAATTGAGTATGTCTGAGATAAGACATGAGAACCATTAAAAATGTATTTCGCTAAATAAAATATTTTATTTCGTAGCGTAAAAAGTTTGTTTTTAAAAGTGTTACAGAATTGGTCGCCTTGGCTTCCTCGCATACGAGTTTTAAGATTTCAAAAGCCGCTCTGTTTACGCAAATCTGCCCGTTAATCTCTTAATTTCGGAAATATTAGCAATCAAAATTACCAAAAAGCCCGCCTTTTAAGATTTTTGCAAAGCTCCCGGTGTTTTGCGCCTTTCAAAATTTTATATTTCCAACCCATAATGCTTTGAATTGAATTTAAACATTTTTTTGTTTCATAACGGTTAAAGACGGGGAAAAAACAATACCTTCATTAAGAAAAACGTCTGTCCAAGAAGAAAACCTCTTGTTACTCCATTATTGGAGAGTATTTTCAATACATAATTTAAAAAGAATAAATAATTGTTTGTAGTGATAGTAAAAAATGTAAAACGACGTTTTAAAATTGCAAGTAGGCGATCGAAGACGCTAATTTAAATAAATATGTACGAAACTGCAAAAATTAATAATTAATCCATTTTATGCATTTTGTAATCAAATTTGTTAAAACTAATTTACTAATTTATGTTGGGGTGTATCTTTAACACCCCAAACTTGTATGCCGCATTAAACATACCTCTATGTTAGAATTCCGCCCAATTTTTAGGAGTCCTGAGGGTCGAACCTCTAAACGAAAATTTTTGTAAAATGAACAGTAAGAACCGCTCTTCTTCGGGCTTTCCAGCAAATATAAATTTAACTCCTTTTGAAAATGCCAAGTCTTAGAAATGACGATGGGAAGAATTATTCAAATATGTTGTATTTCGTGAATTCCTCTCAAGGTTGTGTTTCATATCGTAACGGTCGCTTTTAAAAGTGTAGGATTCCTGGCGCCGGAGCCCTAAGCAGCCCGGTGTCCTCAAAGATGAATATTGTCATTTCGAAAGACCGCTCTTTCTATCTGCGCAAACCCCACATTTCTATTGTTATTAGTTTCGGAGATATTAGCAATCAAAGGTACATCAAAATGATTAATTATAATAAATTTCCTTCTGTCAGATGAAACGTCAAATTTTCAAAACTCGTGCGCGAGCCGTCAATTTTTCTTATTAATCTAATATCTCGAGAACCGCTGAACCGATTTACAAAACTTTTTTAAATGAATCTGGAAGATCTCATGACACTTTCGTTCGCTTTATGTTGGGGTCTATCTTCAACCCCTAAGCCGGTATGCTGCGTCGAACATACCCCTATTTCAGAATTCCGCCTAATTATTTAGAGGCTTCTAAGGGCCGAACGCCTAAAGAATTTTTTTTTTTTAATTAACAGTAAGAAGCGCTCTTTTTTGGGCTTTCTAGCGAATATAAATTTAACCCCTTTTAAAAATTCCAAGTCTTAGATATGACGATGGGAAGAATTAGAAATGTTGTATTTGGTGAATTAAAATTATGTCTTCCGTAGCGTAAAAACGATCGCTTTCAAAGGTGTTGGTAAAAAAATCGAGGCGGAGCCCTACGTAGCCCTAATGTCCTGAAAGATGACTATTAGCATCTAAAAGGACCGCTCTTTCTACCTGCGCAAACCCCAATTTTCTATCGTTTTTAGTTTCGGAGATATTAGCTATCGAAAATCGCCAAAAAAAGCCCGTTTTTTAAGTTTTTTTTGCGGAGCCCCCGGGGCTCTGCCCCATTTAAAATTTAACTTTTCCTACGTGAAATAACGCGTGCTATTCGAATTTAAATATTTTACGCAGCTTGCGGCTACCGTTTTCGAGTAATTAGAGTTTGAAATTTTTGCGCACGGCTAGGGCCTTCCAGGGCCGTATTCTTAAAAAACAAATATAAGGGTCGGATAGGGCAACATTTGATTGGGGGTCCCCATGCATAGCATTTTTTGAATTGGAGTACGAGAAATGGGCGAAAATCGCATTTGAAAAAAAAGGGGGGTAAAATTTGTTGCGCAGAAACGGTTCTTTGGAGGCGGATATCTCGGCCCCCGATAAAGATATCGCGGCGCACAAAAAATTAAAACGTGTGCCTTTAATGGGGCTACCACATATCCAAAATTCAATCCTCTAACCCTTCCCTCCCTCCAGGACGATCCGCGCAAGAAAAATCAAAATAACTAAAAATAGTGCCCCCCAAAGCCCCCCACGAACCCCTTTCAATCTTAATCTTTTGTAATTTTCCACCTTCGTACCAAATTTGAATGGTCTAGGTCCACGCCATCATGGTAAACTCGAAAAAGTGGCTTATTTTTTTATAAGTATATAACTAGAAGTTTGCCGCTTCGCGGCTAACTTCTAGGCAAAATCGCATTCGCGATTTTGCTAAACGCTATCGCGTTTAAGGCCTTCGGCTCCTAGAAAAATTCAAAATTTGTCGGTATTTTTTTGATAAACGCTATCGCGTTTAAGACCTTCGGCTTATAGTAAAATTCAAAATTTGTCAGTATTTCTTGACATTTTGATTTTTCTTAAGGTCCGGTACTTTTAAGCAAAATCGCTTTGCGATTTTGCTGCATTTTTATTGTTAGCATCGATTAATTGTTATCCAATGTGACTTGTTTGCCGCTCCGCGGCTAACTTTTGGGCAAAATCGTTTCGCGATTTTGCTGCATTTTTGTTAGTACCAATTTATTGTCATTTAATGTAAACTTGTTTGCCGCTTCGCGGCTAACTTCTAGGCAAAATCGCATTGCGATTTTGTTGCATTTTTCGCTTCACTTACGCGTCTCGTAACATAATTTTAATTTTTAAAATTCTAATTAATATTATTTTTATTAATAATACTACGGAACAATTTATTGGGTTTTATCTCTCAATATCCAATTAACTTTTCCAAAATATTTTATCAAATGAAGAAATTGAAATAGAATAAAACCAATTTTTATAATTCTTTTTTTCAATTAACGCAATAACATAATTTTTTAATTAAAAGAATATATCTATCATATACATATATAAAAAAATAATTAATTAAAATGAACAAAGGTAAGCATTTTTAAAATATAAGTAATAACACAGTTTTTTGAACATAAAATTAAGGTAACGAATTACCCCCTTGTTAAAAATTATAACATTATTCATGGGCGTACAGAAATATTTTGACTATAATCCGATTTTAGTTTGATTAAAATACATTGAGTGTTTTTCAAAATCTGAGCCTTCAAAGTGAGGTGACAATACTTTTTACTTGGATAGTAGATAGCCGTAATCAGCTGCAAATACAGCATATACATTTTTGTTTATTATTACCTCTAAAATACTTTTTTTTCTAAACTGGTTTCGATGACCAGCCGATGAGCGTTACGAATTGGGAGATTTTAGCCGACCCTACATTGTAAATATCAGCTTCTCGAACGTCCCTTAATTTGAGCGTTTAAAAAGAAAGAAATTTAGTTTGTGATTTAGTACAGTTTGTTTTTCGATGGGTTAGTTTATGTAAATACCTCTCTAAAATTAGTTGTTAATTTTGTTATGTGGAAGTGTTGTTTGTTTCTTTAGTCAGTTATTTTGTACTACTATAAAAATAAAATTGAGTATGTCTGAGATAAGACATGAGAACCATTAAAAATGTTGTATTTCGCTAAATAAAATATTGTATTTCGTAGCGTAAAAAGTTCGTTTTTAAAAGTGTTACAGAATTGGTCGCCTTGGCTTCCTCGCATACGAGTTTTAAGGTTTCAAAAGCCACTCTGTTTACGCAAATGTGTCCGTTAATCTCTTAATTTCGGAAATATTAGCAATCAAAAATTACCGAAAAAAGCCCGCCTTTTAAGATTTTTGCAAAGCTCCCGGTGTTTTGCGCCTTTCAAAATTTCATATTTCCAACCCATAATGCTTTGAATTCGAATTTCAACATTTTTTTTGTTTCTTAAAGGTTAAAGACGGGAAGAAACAATACCTTCATTAAGAAAAACGTCTGTCCAAGAAGAAAACCTCTTGTTACTCATTATTGAGAGTATTTTCAATACATAATTTAAAAGGAATAAATAATTGTTTGTAGTGATAGTAAAAATGTAAATCGACGTTTTAAAATTGCAAGTAGGCGATCGAAGACGCTAATTTAAATAAATATGTACGAAACTGCAAAATTAATAATTAATCCATTTTATGCATTTTGTAATCAAATTTGTTAAAACTAATTTACTAATTTATGTTGGGGTGTATCTTTAACCCCCAAACTTGTATGCCGCATTAAACATACCTCTACGTTAGAATTCCACCCAATTTTTAGGAGGCCCTGAGGGCTGAACTTCTAAAGGAAAATTTTTGTAAAATAAACAGTAAGAAGCACTCTTCTTCGGCCTTTCCAGCAAATATATATTTAATCTCTTTTACAAATGCGAAATCTTAAAAACGAAGATGGGAAGAGTTAATTCAATGTATTGCATTTCGTGGAGTCCTCCCAAGGTTATTTCGTAACGTAACAACGGTCGCCTTTAAAGGTGTCGGAATATTTCTGGCACCGGAGGCCTACGCAGCGCTCAAAGGCGATTCTTAGCATCTCAAAAGACCGCTCTTTCTATCTGCGCAAACCCCACCTCTCTATTGTTATTAGTTTCGAAAATATTAGCAATCAAAGGTACATCAAAATGATTAATTATAATAAATTTCCTTCTGTCAGATGAAACGTCAAATTTTCAAAACTCGTGCGCGAGCCGTTAATTTTTTCTTATTAATCTAATATCTCGAGAACCCCTTAACCGATTTACAAAAACTTTTTTTTACATGAATCTGGAAGATCTCATGACACTTTTGTTCGCTTTATGTTGGGGTCTATCTTCAACCCCTAAGCCGGTATGCTGCATCAAACATACCCCTATTTCAGAAATTCCGCTTAATTATTTACGGGGTCCTGGGGGCCAAACGTCTAAAGAATTTTTTTTTTAAAACTAACAGTAAGAGGCGCTCTTCTTTGGGCTTTCTATCCAATATAAATTTAACCCCTTTTAAAAATTCCAAGTCTTAGATATGACGATAGGAAGAATTAGAAATGTTGTATTTGGTGAATTAAGATGATGTCTTTCGTAGCGTAAAATGATCGCTTTAAAAGGTGTTGGTAAAAAATCGAGCCCGGGGCCCTACGCAGCCCTAATATCCTCAAAATGACTATTAGCATCTAAAAGACCGCTCTTTCTACCTGCGCAAACCCCAATTTCTATCGTTTTAGTTTCGGAGATATTAGCAATCAAAAAACACCAAAAAAAAGCCGTTTTTTCAGATTTTTTTGCGGAGCCCCCGGGGCTCTGCCCCATTCAAAATTTAACTTTTCCTACGTAAAATAACGCGTTCTATTCGAATTTAAATATTACAGAACGCTAGCTGCTACTGTTTTCGAGTAATTTGATTGTGAAAAATCGCCCTCCGTAGGGCTTACAGGGGACGTTTTTTTAAAAAACTAAAATAAGGGTCTGATAGGCCCACCTCTGACTTGAAATCCTCAGATAGGTCATTTTTTAAATCGGAGCACGGGAAATGGCCGAAAATCTCATTTGAAAAAAAGGGGGGGTAAAATTTCTTGCGCAGAAACGGTTCTTTGGAGGCGGATATCTCGGCCGCCGATAGAGATATCGCGGCGCACAAAAAACGAAAACGTGTGCCTTTAATGGGGCTACCACGTATCCAAAATTCAATCCTCTACCCCCTTCCCTCTCCCCTCCAGGGCGATCCGCGCAAGAAAAATCGAAATAACTGAAAATAGTGCCCCCCTAAGCCCCCCTCGAACCCCTTTCAATCTTAATCTTTTGTAATTTGCCACCTTCGTACCAAATTTGAATGGTCTAGGTCCACGCCATCATGGTAAACTCGAAAAAGTGGCTTATTTTTTTATAAGTATATAATTAAGAATTTTTGCTAATATAAGAATAACAAATCCAACTTATTAATTATATTGAATTACAATTAATAAGTTCTATTTGCTATTATTTTACATTGCATGTATAAAGATAAGTTATTTTTTTATTTTAAAAATAATATGAGATTACTGATATATATTTGTTGTTAATTTGTATGTTTATTTTGAAGTATTCTATGCTATTTTATATTTGTATTAGATATATTAAGTAATAAATGTGAAAAAGAAACTAATTGCGTTTAATTAATTTAAAATTAATAATTCTTGAATAAAACTGGCAGTAAAGCGGGAAAAAATCCTCATGCTTAACGGTTTTTTTAAATTCGCCGATATGAATTTTAGTACCGGCCATTGGACGCAAGAGGTTTGGGTTGCCAATAATTTATACGGAGATTGCATTTCTCTACAATACCTTTTCTCTGATTGCTGCTTTTAAAAACATAGAAGATAACCTAAAAAATGCGAAGAAGAGTTGTAATAACAGGAATGGGAGTTATTTGCCCAGTGGGTAATAATTTAAAAGAATCTTGGAAAAATTTAGTTTTGGGTAAATGTGGTATTTCTAAAATAGATGATGCGGCATTTGAAAAATTACCGTGTAGAATAGCGGGGATAATAAAAGAAAACGGCGCCAAATTTAAATTGGAAAATCATTTTAAAAAGAGTGATTTACGTTCTATGAGTCTTGCAACAGCATATGCTCTAATAGCTACAGAGGAAGCTTTAAAAGATGCCAAATGGGATTCCACAACAGATGAACAAAAATTAAATACAGGTGTTGCTGTAGGTATGGGCATGGTAGATTTGAATGATATATGTATCACAAATGAAGCCTTATCTAAAAGTTATAATCAAGTTAGTCCATCTTCAAGAGAATTGGCACGACAGAAAACAGTGGAGACAGGGATGCGAGAGACGGCGACAGCTGTAAATAAACTCGCCTTATATATATATAGTCCATTTTTTGTACCTAGAATATTTCCAAATATGGCTGCAGGACAAATAAGTATAAAGTATGGTTTTCGAGGTCCTAATCATTCTGTTTCTACGGCATGTGCAACTGGGGCGCATGCTATTGGTGATTCTTTTCGTTTTGTACGTGATGGTGATGCAGATATTATGATTTGTGGTGGTACCGAAGCATGCATATCACCACTATCTATAGCAGCTTTTAGTAGATTACGAGCATTAAGTACTTCTTTCAATGATGAGCCTAAAAAAGCATCCAGGCCTTTTGATAAGAATAGAAACGGTTTTGTGATGGGGGAAGGAAGTGCAATATTAGTTTTAGAAGAACATCAACATGCAGTTTCTCGCAATGCATATATTTATGGCGAAATTCTAGGATATGGTTTATCTGGCGATGCGTCTCATTTAACAGCTCCTCGTTCAGATGGCAGTGGTGCTGTTTTAGCCATGCAAAGAGCAATAAATGATGCTAAGCTGCAACCAGCAGATATAACTTATATTAATGCACATGCTACTTCAACACCTTTAGGTGATGCAATAGAAGTAAAAGCCATAAAACTGTTTTTTAAAAAGCACACTAAAAATATGGCTGTGTCTTCTACAAAAGGTGCTCATGGGCATTTATTGGGCACAGCTGGAAATTTAGAAGCTGTTTTCACAGTTAAAGCAATAGAAGAAGGCATACTTCCACCAACAATCAACTTAGAAACAACTGATGAAGATATGGATTTGAATTTTGTACCTATCACTTATCAGAAGTGGAATACTACTTTCAGGGTAGGATTAAAAAATGCTTTCGGGTTTGGCGGAACAAATGCATGTTTTTGCATAGCACAATACAATAAATAGTTTATAAACATTTTATTTATTCTTCTTCAGAATTATTACATACAATAGCGTATATTTGCTTTAACGCCGCTATAAAAAAACAATCTATAACAATAACACGTATGGAATGCAACAAATACAAGTTTATATGCATAAATTATCTTGATAATATTTTAAGCTACAGACTTACCATATCAAAAAGTACAGGATGATATACATATGTATTCACAAAATATAAAAACAAACACAAACAATTCCATGAAGCAGAGTCTGACAACGTAAGTTTTAGTACTTTATGAAATTGTACTGCGCATTCTAAACTATTGTAAATATTGAAGGAAGTTTCATTTATATAAAACTTCAATCATAAAATCAAGTTCTGAGATTGCAAAAAGTGTAACACTTAAATTTTAATTGATATATTCAAAAATAGTGGAAAATCAAGTTATAAAAGAAACTGCTATTCTGTTATTATTTATTGAAATTAAGTAAAATGAATTAAAATAACCATAACCAGCATCAGACTGCCTGCCCACATATTATAAACATCCAACGTATTAATTGGATGCAAATCTACTTGGAGCAAGCATTTGAGGCACTTGCAATGGACCATCCACACATAACTGTGCAAATCTTATTTGCAATGTTTCCCGTAACTGCTGACGTTCTTCATATACATGCGTATTGTTGCTTTGGAACTCCTGAACCTCTTCTGCTGTTATATAACAATCACTATCATCATCACAATAAAAATGGTCCTGCAACAATAACATAATTTTCCGTTTCAATGAAACAAAATACTATTATGTTTTCAAAGACAGTTACATAACTGTATATATTAGTCATAAAAAATGGTAGAAAAAAAATTGATTTAGTTTCTTGTAATCACAGAAAATTATTAATTTAAAGAATTGTGATTAGCTAAGTATGATAATACAGTGAGTCACTTTTAACGCCTATAACGACGGTTCGGATATTGTAACGTCTTCTTCCGTTTTAACTTTTAAAAAAGATAATGTAAACTAAAGTCGCTTATAACGACCATTTTAAAATGAGAAAATCTGTTATAATAACCTAATTTGCGTATGCATAATTGCAAAATTTAGTTCTCATATACACATGCGAAACAAAATGGTTCCATAACGCTGAAAAAGTAAGGTGAAAAATTCAATTGCTTCACTATATCCGAATATCACTAAATTTATGTAATATATAGTTACCGTTATTAAATTTATGTATCTATTAGTTTTTTTCAATTAAACGTCCTTTTTATTAAAAACATTACGGATTTACTACAGTTGTAATAAATCTATAGATCATAAACATTACAGGTTGTAAAAAAATTAAAAATAGCTTACAAAAATCTAGGATAGCGGCCGTCCGTTATATCAACGCAATGGCTTCGGCCCCGCCGTCGTCGTTATAAACGACTTCTACTATTTGTCAATTTTTTTATTTAATGTTATTTAGATATTGGATAATTTTTGAATATACAGTCGAACCTCGATAAGGTGAAGTTGAAGGGAAACTAAAAATAATTCGAGTTATCAAAAATTCGGCTTATGGAGGTTCGACTGTATATATTGAATAAGACAATATGCCCTACAATTTTAAACAATAAATGTGATTGCCGCTGTCGTACTACAAACATGAAATGAAAATGTTGAATTTTGAAAAACGATAGTTCAATTACAAAAAAATAGTCAGATGTATTAGTAGTGTAGTACAAAATACATTTTCATAGTTAAATTTTAAAAATAGCATTGCAGTTAAATAAAATTTGAAATAGGTCAGTTATTGTGAACCAGAGTTTGTAAATATTTTGGTAAATAATAATTTAATGACTAATTCATTTTTTAAATAATGACATGCATAATTACCTCTAACATTTCCTGCAAACTTAGTGGTTGTCTGTTTCCATATGCATTTCTAGATAAAGGTGTATAATCCTTTTCTAACTGACAACAACCATCTGGACATGCCATTTCTGATCCTTCTGGAGAACTTGGTAAGCTAGAAGCTAATGAACCTGTCTCACAGCAACCATTATTGTTCTCTGAAGAATAACCACAATCATGAGAATGATCACTAGAGGATCCATTTTCCCCTCTGTTATGATTACTTGGCAAATAATTATTAAGTTTATATGAATCTTTTTGATTAGATTTATCATCATTACATTTACAATTATCTAACCATAGTTCATTAGAATTACAACTTAATTTAGTTGTTCTATCACTATATTTTGTTTCATCATTTGTATGGTTTTCAGATGAATGATTTTTATAATTTTTGCCTGATAACACACCACAGTTTTTACAATTTAGTGTTTCATTATTTTTATCTACTATAGGTGAGGAGGTGCAATTTTTATCAATATTATCCTTATCTTCAAAACAAGTAACATTTTCACATTCCTTGCAATTTTCTTTGCCATCTTGATCTGCTAGTTTTTCCTTTTTACGCTTACGTTTTAACTTTTTTTGTTCTCTACGTAATTGTTTCTGCTGTTCCTCTTTTGTAATTTCGGCATATAATAATTCTAATTGCGAGATACCCTGTATACGTTCCACAGATGTTTCAAAATTACAACATAAGGCATTAACAGCAGCTGCAGCAAAAAGTTGGCAGGTATATTCTTCTTCTCGCATTCGTATGTATGTTAAATGTAACCTTTCATATAGACAAATGCCTAAACAAGTTAACACTTCCTCTTGAGCAATTTCAAGTGTTTTGGCATGTCGTTCGCGTCGGCTATAAAAAGAAATAAATGTATATAACACAAATATAAACTACTGTTTGTGAAAAATGCAACACCATTAAGGAATCATCAGAATTAAATGAAATTTAATACACAAAGAACTGGTGATAGTACAAATAAGTGACAAAATTTTCAAAACAAAAAAATAATATTAAGTATCCGAAATCAGTATCTGGTATGGCCACCACGCGCTTTAATAAGTGCTGCTATACGACGTGGCATGGAGTCAAAAAGATTTTGAATGTCTTCCTGGGGAAGAGCATTCCATATTGTTTCTATGCGCATCCATAGTTCATCTATAGAATCTGTAGGACGAGGATCACGAGCGAGACGCCGACCAACCAAATCCCAAACATGTTCAATATGCGACATATCTGGCGAATACGCAGGCCACGGAAGAAGCTGTACTTGTTTTTCTTACAAGAAGTCTTGTCCCAGGTTTTCGGGTTGTCCGATTCTCGTCGGTCCACTGCTTCCAAACTCGAATCACTGTACTGCTGTTCCGCTGCACATGAGTCGCTATTTCCCAATAAGAAAATCCCCCTTCACGAAGCCCGATGATTCTCCCCCGTTCAAACTGCGTCAGTTGTTGAAACGTCACTTTTTGCCGTCGAGCAAGCATAGTTACGCCTTATCTAAGGTTTACCATAAGCTACCATGAACATGACTACTGTTAAAGTCTAATTACAGCCCTCTATCTGTAGTTTTTTGCAGAAGTTTAGAAGGCTTTGCTCAGACCACGCATGCGTGGTTGTTCTGAAATTTGAATCGTTTGCATAAAACGATATACTTTGCATTTACTGTAAATTTCAGCTTAATCGCGGCATTCCTTCAGGGTGTTGCATTTTTCACAAACAGGAGTTTACATAAGATATACATAGTGTTTTACAACTAACAACTGTTTTTATGATGTTCAATTTAATATCTATACCTAGATCTTTGATATTCTACTAAAATTATTCATTTTAAATGAAACTCGCTACTTCCAAATGTTTCTTTTGTAAAACACTGTTACTACACAATATAAATAAAATACCTTCCCAATAATTCAGGTTCAGCACGACTAATCAGTTTGGAGATATACTCAGTCTTGGTTTGTAGATGAATATGTTTTTCTTGTAAACATCTCTTCATACCGCTATATAAAGAAGCTACATAGCCTTTTTCTTTACCTGGTTCTGGTTCTTGAACTAACAAAGCATATGCTAAAACATAAATAAAAAGTGTTATAATTTATTCTATATACTAATCTCAAATAACTTGCAAAAGATTTCACATTTAATTAAAAATACATAATTAGACACCATTTGGCAATATTTGAGGGTACTTCAATTCCAATTTAATTATACAACTAACCTTTGAGTACATTTGTGCGACATTCACCACAAAAACGATGTTTACGTAAATATGTTTCTAAAGTTATATGAAGATTTCTTGCTTCAATAGTACAAACATCTCGTTTGCATTCTGATCTCATACAATCCCAAACATCATGCCAAATTGGTACAATAGGCCTATTGCGCTGAGAGTCAAGCGAATGCAATAAACATCTATGACTTTTCTTATTTCGACGAATTTGATTATCCACTAAATTATTCAGTCGACTGCTAGAAATACATTTCATTAATATTGAAAACTAACAAATCTACTAAAATACCTATGTTCATGAAATAAACTAGAGAGTACTTGAGGTGTCTGTTTTTCTTCACGTATAATAATTATTCCATCAGGTTTCACAAATATCGGATCAAAAGTTTGATATCCATATGTTAAAAGAAGGGCATATAATCTTTCAACACTAAAAGTGAAAATGCACATTATTAACTCTACAAAAGCAATATATGTATTTGTATATGTAAATACCTTCTTCTGCATCCTACACACGGGACTGACTGATTTAGAACATGTAGTAAATCTGAACGAGTAACATTCAAAGCCGAATTAAGTCCATAGTCGGTAAGAATGCCCATTTTGCGAGTGAATTCATCAAGTTCTTTTCCTTTTACATGTTGATTGTCACAAACTAATCCAGTAGATTTAAAATCCATAATCATCTGTAAAAACATGTGCCCAACAAGAACTTTATGAAATAAGTATTACGCGGTTCCAATTATACATGCAATAAATTAGCATTATTATAAAATAAAAAGTAATTTGTATAATACGAATTATATTATTGTCAAAATTCTTAAATTACAGTTAGTGTTTCGTCCACAGCAATAGGTAATTGTCTCCTGCTGAGTGTCTTAGGGGGCCGATATACATCAACCAATTTTGCCATTACTCCAAAAGTGGAATATTTAATTTCAATGCAGAAAATATTCCTACAACGAAATACCTTTAACGGTTTAAAACTTTATTTAATATCAAGTAACAACACATTACATGGGTGCCATTTGTAATTTCACTTCCGTCAACCCGTTAATTAATATCTCGCTAGAGGACACTTTATTATTGAAACTGTGGTGGCCTCGTAACTAGTTTTCGCGGCGACCGCTAGAGGTCTGACGTTGGTGCGGGAAGAGAAAAAAAGAAAAAGTGCTGGTGCAACAACAGTGGCAATTCCTGTACTTTTTTTACTATTACTACCTTATTCAGTGTGTGTGACGTAAAGATATTTGCTTGCAGGGTGTAATCTGTTCGAACCGTTATTAAATATAGTATTCTTTTGACTACAATTGGTGACCCCGACGTGATTCGCAAAGATTACCGCAAAACACGTGTTGTGCCTTCCTACTCCATGCAAGACGACAACGTGCCCTCCGAAAACAAATCTCTTCCGCACATAATGAATTCACCAACAGCTCGAGAAATAGAACCTATTGGAGCCATCGAAACGTGCAAATTGCCGCCTTTTTGGAAATCAAATCCAGAGCTGTGGTTCGTGCAAGTGGAAGCCATTTTCTCTACGCGACGAATCTGTAAGGACGACACAAAATATTACACGCTAATTGCTGCACTTGATGTCGATGCTCTTCAACACGTTTCAGACATCGTACGCAAACCTCCGTCCACAGATAAGTACCTATTTTTAAAAAATAACTTAATAAATCGCCTCAGTGATTCACAAGAGCGTCAGTTACAAAGACTGTTAACCGACCTCGAGCTTGGCGATAAAAAGCCAACACAGCTCCTACGAGATGATATCTCTGGCGGGTGATCAGGCATCTGAAGAGCTACTCCGATCTTTGTGGATCAAACACATGCCCGTGACCGTACGCTGCATATTATCCGCAAGCACCGCAGTCACACTAAGCGAGCTGACAGCCATCGCAGACCGTATTTTGGAAAACGGCGTACCAGGCAGCGTAATGGCCACAGAAGCCCTTACAGTTGCACAAACTTCTCACACAAATTCCTCCGATCGCTTGGATCGACTTGAAAAAGCAATCGAAAGTTTAAAAACAACAGTCAATGACCTTTCCACCAAGCTTCAAAGGCAAAACAGATCTCGGTCTACCGCCCGGTCACACTCGCGAGGTCCTTCGCCTTCTCCTTCGCTTTCACAACCCGGAACGTGTTTCTATCACAGACGTTTTGGCGACAAGGCAAAACACTGCACCACACCATGCGAGTTTCCGACCAAGCAGGGAAACTAGCAAAGCTGGCACCTGAGCAGGCAAGCCGTGTCAGCCCTAACATAATGGAAATCGAAAAACGCCTGCACATATATGATAAAATCAATCATATAAAATTTTTAGTAGACTCTGGCTCTGTCGTATCGATAGTGCCCCGTTCACTCATTTCTGGAAAAACCTTAATTCACCCAATAAAGCTTTTTGCAGCAAATGGTACCATCATCCATACCTATGGTAATCAAGTTTTGGAATTGAACCTAGGCATGCGACGAGCATACAAATGGTCCTTCACAATCGCCGATGTCAAAACAGCTATATTGGGCGCCGATTTCCTAGCTTATTATGGATTGACAATCGACCTCAGAGCACGAGCATTACGGGACACCACAACAACACTCAAAGCCGAGGGTACACTTCAGCATCCCGTCCTTTATAACATCTCCACAATTCGGCAGCAAGATTACTCACACCTTCTTAACGAATTCGTGGAAATAACAATCCCACTCACAGGCCCACGCTCAGAAGCCACAAACGCAGTTGTCCACCACATCGAAACTACTGGTCCACCAGTTGCTGAGAGGTCCAGGAAACTCGGGGGTGAACGACTCAACGCCGCAAGAGTGGAAATAGAGTATCTCTTGGAGCAGGGAATCATGCGACCGTCCAGCAGCCCTTGGGCCAGCCCGATCCACCTAGTGCCCAAGAAAACTGGAGGTTGGCGCACATGCGGAGACTTCCGCAAACTAAACGCCAAAACAATCCCAGACCGATATCCCACACCTCTTATCCAAGACCTGTTCCAGAAGCTCCATGCCAAAACAATTTTTTCCACCCTAGACTTAGTTCGAGCCTACCATCAGATCCCAATGGCAGAAAAGGACATCCAAAAAACCGCAGTAATCACTCCATTTGGATTGTTCGAGTATTTGGTAATGCCCTTTGGTCTCCGAAACGCTTCACAAACATTTCAACGCTACGTCGACAACATATTCCGCGGACTAGACTATGTATTCATTTACATTGATGACGTCATAGTAATGTCCGATTCAGCAACTCGACATGAAGAGCATCTTCGAGAAGTCTTTAAACGCCTACGCGAGCACAAACTCACCATAAACATCAACAAATGTACGTTTGGACAGCCTGAAACGCAGTATCTCGGTTTCACCATCAATAGCAACGGGTACAGACCGCCGGAAAATCGCATACAAGCCATACTTGAATACCCTAAACCAACAAACATCTTAGAGTTACGCAGATTTTTAGGTGTATTAAATTACTACCGCCGATGCATACCAAATATAGCACAACTTCAAGCCCCTCTCAACGATTACTTAAAAGATTCTAAAAAGAACGACAAAAGACCAATACCGTGGTCACCTCAAACAGAGAAAGCGCTTGAAGATTGCAAAAAACAGTATTGCAGCAGCAGCAACAATAGCTTTTCCAGCAGACGAAGCTCCACTGACACTAACTACAGATGCATCAGACATAGCTATCGGTGCATCTCTGGAACAGTTACAAGATAACACATGGAAACCGATAGGTTTCTTCTCAAAGAAACTCAGCTCAGCCGAGACAAAGTACAGCACGTATGATAGGGAATTATTAGCCATATATTGTGCCATTAAATTCTTTGAACACATGCTAGAAGACCGACAATTTACAATAAGAACAGATCACAAACCGTTAACTTACACTTTTCAAAATTCTAAAAAATCTTCACCCAGGCAAATAAGACATTTGACATACATTTCTGAATTCAACGCAAATATCATATACATAAAAGGCACCGAAAATATCGTGGCCGACGCGCTATCGCGAATTTATGAAATAAATGTACCAACTGTTCTAAACTCAGAAACAATACAAGAAGAACAGGCAAAAGATGAAGAGCTACAACAAATACTAAAAAAGCCCAACATTTCATTAAATTTACAAAGTTTAGAAGTTGACCAGCAAAATGAAACGTCAATTTACTGTGACATCTCCACCAGCGTAGTTAGACCGTACATTCCGAAATCACTTCGTCAAACTGCATTCGACTCCGTTCACAGGCTTTCGCACTCCTCAGGACGAGCCACCTGCAGAGCACTGAAACGCAAGTACATTTGGCCCGGACTAAAAAAAGACACCCTCCAATGGACAAGAAATTGCTTAAAGTGTCAACAAGCCAAAGTTCAACGGCACAACAAACTACAACCGAAACACATTGACGTTCCCGACGCCCGATTCGATCACATACACATCGACCTCATCGAATTACCCTTAGTAAATCAATACAGATACTGTCTAACCATAATAGATAGGTTCTCTCGATGGCCCGAAGCTATTCCTATCAAAAACATTACAGCAGACACCGTCGCTTCGGCACTATACGTAAATTGGATATGCAGATACGGGAGCCCACTAACAATAACCTCAGACCAAGGCACCCAGTTCGAGTCTTCGCTATTCAATTCATTGGCTTCGCTAATCGGTGCCAAACGACAACGAACTTCGCCTTACCACCCAGCTTCAAACGGTTTGGTGGAGCGCATGCATCGAACATTAAAGACCGCTTTAATGTGCAACCCACAGGTACCGTGGCCAGAACTACTACCCACAGTGCTACTTGGACTCAGAACAAGTTTTAAAGAAAACCTACGAGCAACACCAGCAGACATGCTCTACGGAACACCACTACGTATACCCGGCGAATTCTTTACCAACCAAGATAGCCCTGCAGACCCACAAATATTCATTCAAAAATTTAGAGAACACATTCGAGGAATACGACCTATTCCAACAGCACACAACGTCAAAACACGAATCTTTCTCCTTAAAGATTTGTACTCATGTTCCCACGTATTTCTACGCAGTGACGGCGTAAAAAAACCCTTGGAGCCACCATACAAAGGCCCCTATGAGGTAACAGAAATAATAAGCGACAGAGTTTTTATTCTAAACATCAACGGCGAAAAAAAAGCAATCTCCGTTGAACGCCTCAAACCAGCGTACATAGCAAAAGACGACGACGACATTAGAGCATTTTCAGAAAACGACAGCCACAGCGTTGTTCTTCCACATCGGTGGTCATCACAAATGGTGCCTCCGAAGACCACATACCCAAGCAAAAGAGTTTCGTTCCCTTCTGCGAAGGTCACTGGGGGGGGGAGTGACTGTGGTGGCCTCGTAACTAGTTTTCGCGGCGACCGCTAGAGGTCTGACGTTGGTGCGGGAAGAGAAAAAAAGAAAAAGTGCTGGTGCAACAACAGTGGCAATTCCTGTACTTTTTTTACTATTACTACCTTATTCAGTGTGTGTGACGTAAAGATATTTGCTTGCAGGGTGTAATCTGTTCGAACCGTTATTAAATATAGTATTCTTTTGACTACAAAACTCCATGTATGCCTAAAATACTTTAAAATTCTTTTAGTTTAATTTATATTACTAATAAGGAAGTTATTTTATTAGAATACCCTATTTACTATACTTTAATATAAGTAACATTATTTAAGTGTATTGTACTTGGAAAATTCCATTGCATCTTCACAAATAATTTTATTTTCAATATTAAACAATTAATTTAACTAATTCTAAAAATAATTAAAGTTATATTTTTTTAGTAGAATGAATTCCTATTATTTTAAATATTTAGTTGCCCTCTTTTTTAAGTTTATGTTCTCTAAATGATTTTGATAACAGTCATTTTGAAATATTTAACAAATTTTATAGTTTAATATGTTCTTAGGTATGCCGATGCCTATTTAATTATGTGCGAATTAAATGTAAATAAAATATGCTGTTTCTGAAAAAAAATCTGATTATTTTGAAATTATAGGTACTATATAGTGCTAGCAAAACTGCTTGATGTAAATAAAATCATTCAAGAGCGTAAGCGTTATATACAGTATTACTAAACTACAAAGAAACCATTATTATTTTAAATCAGTATTTAATTTAAGTTTATAAAATAATGTATTTTTATCCAAAAAATTAACAATTTATTTTACAAATTTAAAATTAATAACTAGCAAAATTCGCTTTGCGAATTTTGCAAGACAAAATCGCTTCGCGATTTTGTGTAATGCCTGCGCGCCGCCGTGTATTTTACATATGCCACGACTTCTGGATTTCAGAAAAAACTAAGCCACGTAGAAAGTTCAAATTTTAGGACAACAATTTAGACCTAATTTTGGATGCTTCCTTTTTTGAAAATTTGGAAAAACTCTAATAGTTTTTGAATAAACAGAAAAACTGTAAAATTTTGAAAATCAAATTTAGACAAAAAGGAAGCACGCGTTTTACTATTTCCTTCAACACTGCGCAAAAAGTTTTTAAAAATTTTGAGTATTTTTTGAGATAATAGAGAAGTTAGATTTAGCCAATTTTTCCTGCAGTTTTATAGTTGGCAGTTCAGTTATTGCCTCGCAGATGGCCAGATACCAAACCGCAACCTTGAACGAATATATTACAATGGCAATCTTAATAACATACTTCATCGGAACAAGCTTTTTATTAATTCTAGAAAACGCTACATTTTTTTATGTAACCGTATATATATAAATGTATATAATAAACGTAAATGACTATTTTAAATTAAATGATCTTCAATTGTCGCAGAGAGAATCATGATAGTTGTAAAGAGATGCAAGATATCGATCTTTACGGTGATTTGAAAAACGTTTAAAATATTAAGTTGTTACAGGGGTAGTTTTATCGGTCAAAGTCGTATACTTTTGTCTATTTTCGACATACAGGGTGT